>JAASGM010000578.1:0-16386 GCA_023334215.1 Globisporangium cystogenes | reverse complement strand
AAGATCAGACGCTGCTGGTCAGGCGGAATGCCCTCCTTGTCCTGGATCTTCTGCTTCACGTTGTCGATAGAGTCCGACGGCTCCACGTCCAGCGTGATCGTCTTCCCCGTCAGCGTCTTCACGAAGATCTGCATCTTGAGTGAGCGAGGAGGGACTTGAGGCGGAAAAGGTGGCGGTGAATGTCTTGTGGCGCTTGTGTGCTATGAAGCAAATTGCGTTGTGAGAGAATCCCTGGCAGTCGCTTTGCGTCGGTTGAAGTTTTTCTCAGCGGTCTGGGCCAGGTTTTATTATGCAGGAGCCCTGCAACACGCTCTCGCATGTTCTCGAAAGGATCGTGCTTATAAGAAACAAGTGTGCAGAGTCGCACACCTGTTTGCGCGAATAAAACAGATTGTTTCCCTTTGACAATCACTCGCGCAAGTCCAATTTGGGTACGAAACACCATCGAGAACATTCACAGAAGTTAACCCTTGGTAGAAGTTAACCCATTCAGCATCGTGACCCTACTACGTTTAACCCACTCACGTCTGGCTGTTGCTGCCGCCCGAGAACGCGAACGGGACTTTGGCGAAGTTCTGCATGTTCTTCTTGAGGCTCTCGGTCATGTCGCTCATCTTGCCCTCCATCTCGGCGATCTTGCCCGCGGGCTTGCGCTGCATCCCGAGCGTCTCCAAGTACGCTGCCTGCTCGCTCTTCTTCAGCCCCTTCATGTTCATGATGCTCTGGAAGTCGTCCGCATTCCCCTCGGGCCACATGATCTTGAAGCTCTCCACGAGCATCTCGTTCGGCGTCCCGATGAGCTTCAGCACGCTCTCGACCTTGCCCATCTCGTGCGTGACGAACTTGGTGTACCGCGCCGGCACCACGACCGAACTAGAGCCCGATAAGCCCGACGACGACGACAGTGACGACGCCTCGTGTGCGAGCGTCGGGAGCTGGAGAAACAGCGTCTTAAGCGCGTACACGTCCAACAGGAGCTGCTGCGTCGCCACCTGGTTCACTTTGCGGCACCGCATCACCGCCTGCAGGATCTTCGGCACGAACGACGCCGCGAACTTGTCGTAGAAGTTGGTAAAGTACAGCCCCGAGAGCATCTGCCGCAGCACCGGGATGAACGACCGCAGCTTCTCGCCGATCTGCATCACGTACTCGCTCTCGTCGCCCACCGCCTCCCACGTCTGCCAGTTCGCCTTCGGCATGGCGTTCAGGTTCTCCTCCAGCAGCGTCTCG
This sequence comes from Globisporangium cystogenes, assembly GCA_023334215.1. Classification (NCBI taxonomy): domain Eukaryota; phylum Oomycota; class Peronosporomycetes; order Pythiales; family Pythiaceae; genus Globisporangium; species Globisporangium cystogenes. The sequence continues at coordinate 15,156 of JAASGM010000578.1, read as the reverse complement.
AGCCCCGCGACGATGCACTTCATCGCCGCCGCGCCGACGTCGTGCAGCGTGTCGATCTCTTGCGACAGCTCGATCGACTCGCTGAACGCCTTGTCGATCTTGCCGCGGATCACCTCCTCGAGCGACGGCAGCGTCTCTGCGCAGTACTCTGCTGTGTTGATCACGAAGCACAGCTCCTCTTCCTGCTTGTCGCTCAGCTTGACCTTCACCGAGGACGACCCGTCCGCCCCCATCGAACTGCCGAGGGGAGATGCCGGGAGCTTCGCGAGCAGGCGCTGGGCGTACAGGTGCAAACAGCGCTTGAACTCGTTGTGCAAGTCGAAGAACGTCTGGCCGTTTGTCAGCGCGAGACACCGCTTGATGGAGTTCCGGATGTACGCGAACATGTGCACCGAGCTCGAGAAGACCGGAAGCTGACCGTTGCGATCCACGATCTCGGAGCTCATCGCCTCGCTGATCATCTGCTCCATGTTCTTCCTCTCGAGAGCCACGTACGCCGCCATGAACGGGTCGAACGAGCGCGAGATGATCCCTCGGATCGTCGGGAGGTCCTCGTCGCCCCCAAAGAGCTCCCCGTTCTTCTCCATCTCGGCCTCCAGCGCCTTTCGTTCCGCCTCGCGTTTCCGTCGCCGGTGCTTGCGCTTGATACCTTCGGCGGACTTGGGGTCGATGAGCTGCCCGTCGTCGTCGAACTCGTCCTCGGGCTCGGCGCCGTCCGGTGCTGTCGACGACCCCTCGAACCGCTGCGCGACATCCCGCTCGAACATGAGCGCGCGCTGGAGCGACTTCAGCAGCAGCGTGACGTCGAGCTCGTCCGGCGAGTGTGCCCCCATCTGCGACAGCAGGTGCGTGCGCGTCATCTCGCAGAACTGGATGCACATGCGGCGACTCATGCGCCAGTGCTTGGGGAACACGAGGTCCATCCGCTCGTCGATCACCGAGAGCATGTGGTAGAACCACGGGAAGCGCTTCTCCGCGTGCTGCAGCCCAGCGCACTCGCCGCCCGAGCCAAAGAGCTTCTCGTACGAGCCGAGCTGCTCCTCGCAGAACGACCGAACGAGCTTCCCGCGCGTCGCCTTCCCGAGGGCGTCCACGACCGCGCACGCGGCCGACAAGTTGTCGAACACCGCCTGGAGCTCCTCCTCGGTCGCGAAGTTGTCTTCGAGGCTCTCGAGGGGCCCGATCGCGCGAAAGTCGGCGAAGATCTGCGCGCCGATCTCTTCCTGGATCTGCCGCACGGTCGAGTGGAGCTCCACGATCTTGCTCACGTTCGAGAAACTGTCGAAGTGCGTGAAGAGCTGGTTGACCGCTTCGAGCAGCGACGCCGCCTCGCGGTAGTTCCGCTGCGACGACATGTACTCGAGCTGGTCGACGGCGTTCACGAGCATGTGCAGCCGCTTGAGCGCCGTGAGCGTGTTCTGCAGGTGGCGTTTGGCGTAGTCGAGCTGCTTGATGTCGCGGCAGATCTCCTGCACCATGACCTCCGAGTGCTCGGCCTTGCCGCGGATGTCGTGGATCTTGTGGAAGAGCTGCTTGACGGCCATCTTGGCCTCCTTGAGGTCCGTGAGCGCCTGGTGCGCCGCGAGGCTCTGTTCCTGCGACGCCTGCGAGAGCGCGTCGTCGAGCTCCTTCATGCGCACGCGCAGGCGGCTCACGAAGCCGCCGATGTCCGCGAGGCTCTGCTCGTCCGGGAAGTTGCGGTTGATGAACTCGCGCGCGTCGAACTCCGGCCGGTCGAGCACATCCTCGGACGGCAGCACCTGCTCGCGACGAGTCAGGCGTCCCAAGTCTCAGGGGTCGACTCTGAGCTCACACGCGCGCACGCACCTTGGCGAGCGTGTCCTCGACTGCGCGCGGGAGTTTGGACGCGTTGCCCTGCTGGCCGAGCGCCGACCCTGCAGCTGCAGCTGCCGCCGGCTTTCGCTTCGGGTCCTCGGGCTTCTTGCCGAAGCGCAGGATCGCGTCCATCGCTGCTGTTGCTTCTGGTAGAGTTCTGTTCCCCCTGCCTTCTGGACAACTAGCGTGTCTAAAATCACCTGCCAGATCTGAAACGTGATCTAGAGGATCCAAAACCTTGAGATCGCCATGCGCCAGCTCGTGCGCGAGGCCGCGCGCCGTGCGGCTCTAAGCGGGTCGCTCAAGAAGATCGCGGCCAGCGCGACGCTGCTGCCGCCGTCGCCACCCCTCGGAGTGCGTTTCCTGCTCTTCGAAGCTGAGAACGCGCCGCCAGCGCTCAAATCACCGAAATCGCCGCCGCGATCTCGAGACCCGTTCGCGCGCGAGCACCTGGAGCGCGAGCTCTTCGTGACGCAGCTGCATGGGACCCACAACCTCGTGCTCAACAAGTTCGCCGTCGTGGAAGATCACGTGCGTGAGGGTTTCGGGCATAGCTTACGAGGTTGCAAGCTCAGACATGCATCGTCCATCCCAGGTCGTGCTCCCGACCATCGAGTTCGAGGAGCAGGAGACGCCGCTCGACAAGGCGGATCTGCGCGCGATGTGGGTGGCCATGCATGAGTTGGACGCGTTCGCGTTCTTCAACTGCGGCCGCGAGAGCGGTGCCAGGTGCGTTGGAAGAGAGAGAGAGAGAGAGAGAGAGAGCTTCTTCCTCGTCGTCGGAACTCTGACAGACTCGGCCAGCCAGCCGCACAAGCACATGCAGCTGATCTCGTATCCGTCGCTGAAGGCACTCACTGGACAAGACATGGTATGTTGCCTCGTGCAAGTCCGGGCTGCTTCTCTTCCTCTCACGACGCGCAATGCTCACAGCCGCCGCTGCTCGCCTTCATCAACGAGCGAGTGCGGCGACACCCAGCGGACACTGTCGTTCACTTGCCGGAGCTCCCGTTCCTGCATTTCCTGCACCGGATCGAGGTCGATGCTGAAACAGAGAGCGAGCTCGCTGCCGGTGATACACGTCTGCCTGCTTTGATGCAGCGCATACGTCAGAGACTCACGAAGAGCTGTGTGCGCATGCGCGCAGATCGGCTGCTCGCGATCTACAACACTGTTTTGCGTCAGCTGAACGCGTGGGGGTACCCGACCAAGATCGCAACTGGGACCGTGTCGCGACCGGGGCCATCGAAGCTCCCGGTGGCGTACAACTTGGTGCTGACGCACGCGTTCCTGCTCGTGGTTCCACGACGATATGCAACGTTCGGAGGCATCGAGATGAACTCGCTCGACTTTGTCGGCTCGCTCTTTGTGGCCGGCGAGGCACAACGCGCGCTCTTCGAGGCGTACGGTCCGCTAGGACTACTGCGCGAGGTCGCGTTCCCGTGTTAGTGGACGCAGTAGTGAACGTAGTAGAAGTGAACCAATTGCTTCCGTGAAGCGACGTTTGGTCTTCTCGCTCGCTCGCACTCACAAGCCGAGCCGAGCATGGCGAAGAAGACGAAGGCGGGCGCCGGCGCCAGGCGCTTGCTACGCGTGCGAGCGGACGGCGCGCAAAACATCCGCGCGAGCGACTCCAAGTTCTCGCTCGACGCCAAGCCGGACCCGTACGTCGTGTTCGTTCTGGATGGCGCGACGCACAAGTGCGAGCACGTCAGCGACGTTGAGCCGCTCAAGTACTTTGCATGGCCGAACGCCGAGTGGGACTTTGAACTCGCGCCAGGGAAGAACCTGGCAGACTCGACGCTGGTGCTCCACGTCAAGGACAGCGACACGATCAAGGATCGGTACATCGGCGGCGCAGCGATCCCGCTCGCCCCAATGATTGGCTCGATGCAGAACAACGTGCTGTGCCAGTCCAGACTGTTCACACTCGAGTTCAGCGACGAGAAGCTCAAGAAGAAGCAAAACTCGGGCGAAGTCGTGCTCACGATCACCTTGGTCGACGAGCAAGTGCCGCAGGATCCTGTCACGAAAATTGATCCGGCACCACAAACTGCGTCACTACAAGCAGCGGAAGCCGCGAAGGAGCCCACCTCAGCAAAGGAATCGGCACCAGCAACCAACTTGAACGAGTCGGCGGCACCACCGTCCAACGTTGCTCCTCCAGCGCAGTCTGAAGCAACTTCGAATGCTGATACGTTGGGCGTCCACACGACTCCTGCTGCCAACGTCGAGAGCGGCAAAGGCGATGCACCAACAACGAGTATCCATGCTGACCCTGACACGACCGCTTCGCCGCTGCCAATCGAGCAGCTCCAGCGCCAGAAGACTGCAAGTACGCGGCAGTTGAAAGCACTCGAGCGACAACCAGCAATCTCCGCGGTGCCTCCTGTCGAGACGGTTCCAAGCGCTTCAGACAGGAGCAGCAACCCGACAAGCGCAGATCTCTCCACTGACACGTCAAGTGGCACTTCGCTTGCTTCCGAGCCAGCGATGCCGACTCCACCACCTTCCGACGCTCGAGCCATCGTCAAAACGGTGGCAATCGAGTTGGTATCAGCAAGGAACCTCACGCGTCCCGTGAGCCTTGGCGCCATCTTCGATCGAAGACCAGACCCGATGGTCGTGCTCGAGTTTTGCGGCATGTCGAAGGCGTCTGCTGCGCTCAAAGACGTCGATCTGAAGAAGGCCGTCGAGTGGCACGGAGTGATGCTGGAGTTCGAGCTTACCAAGCGTTCAGCGACCGCGCCGTCTGCACGCAAGGGAATCAGTCCAATGGACCTCATCATTCACGTGAAAGACGAGAATCTCATGAAGGCGACGTACATGGGTGGCACCAAAGCGAGTCTCGCGGAGTTCTTCCAGAGTGGAGATGAAGGAGACAAGTGGATCGCATCCGCCAACGCCGTGAGTGGCGCCGAGCGAACGTATTCGCTGACCTTCAGCGACGAGAAGCTGTCGAAGAGGAAGCCGTGCGGAGAGATCACAGTCCGCCTTCACTTCACTGTCGACACTTCGACACCACCTGCAGTCGTGGACTTAGCGCTGTCGAGTACCAAAAGCACTACAAGCGCACAGGCCACCGCAAAGCCGGCCCCTGCTGTGGAAGGCGCTCGCTCGAACGAAAGTGAAGTGCAACCTCATTGTGCAACTGTCACTGACAGCCAAGTCGTGGACACCTCCGGTCAGCCTCAACCTCCAAAGGTCAAGGACATCAAGCTACTGTCGATCGAAGCATTATGTGGACGTAACCTTTCTAGTCCCAGCCGTGGCGCGAACCCGAAAGGCTTGATGAAGGCTCTGTTCGACCGCAAGCCTGATCCGTATGTCACGTTTGCGCTCGGCGGAGAGACGAAGAAGTGCGGTGCGCAGAGAGACGTGGATGTCGCGTTCTTCGAGTGGCGCGGTGCGGTGCAAGTGTTTGACATTGTTAAGAAACCGTACCCGAGTGAGCTCGTTGTCCACGTTCGAGACGAAGACACGGTCGGAAAGGATCCGTACATGGCTGGAGCAAGGATACCGCTGAGCGAGATCTGGGAGGCGACAGTCCGAAACGCAGACGAAGCAGAGAGCGTAACAACTTTCGCTCTCACCTTTGTCGACGAGAAGCTGACGAAGCAAAAGTCTTGCGGAGAGATCACGCTGCGCTTCCGATGGATCTATGCCGACCAACCGCTGCCTGTGATCGAAGACGAGCAAGCAGATACAGGGATAACCGAAGCTCCAGCGAAACTGGGCAGTGGGGACTCTCCTTCCAGTGAGCTGAAGCAATCGGGAGCAACCTTTCAAGCCCCGACCATGAAGAAGCTCATCGGATACTTGCTGCTGAGCGATTTGTCCGTCACTGATCGTGATCTCCTCATTGATTTGTCGCTTGATCTGTACCTCGTTACTACATCGTTCCCGCCAACCGTTGGGCGAAGCGCAAAGGGCAGTGTCTCGGTTTCGACAAGTGTGATCACGAACGCGATGAAGAAGGCTGCTCCGTCGACCAATCTCAAAGTTGCGTGGAAGGGAGAGAAGCTGGTTCTTCCTGTGATCGCCTACGACAACGATATTGACAACAACTTTGCAGTCGAGCTGAAGGACAAGAACGCGATCACGAGAGATACTCAAGTGGCAGAGCTGAGTCTGCCGATTCACACCATCCTGTCTTCAAACTCGGAGCAGCCGTTTGATACAATGCTGGAGCTTGGCATCTGCTCGGCGAAGAAGGCGGCGGGGAAGTCCAGCGATCGAGCAAAGCAAATAGTTCTGCTGGGCTTAACGGTTCAGTTCCTGCAACTGGGCTCTTCGCTTCACGGCAGCGGGCTTTCCTCTGGGATCGTCTTGACGCTCTTCGTCGTCAAAGGAACGCTCCGCATTCGAGACGAAGAGGACAAACTAGAGTTCGTCCAGGAGGTTACTTCCTTCGCGCTGAACGTGGACTACCTGGGCAACCAGAAGAAGCAAGGACTGCTGACGTTCAGAAAGCACGACGTGGAGGCGCACACGGACAGCGTTCGGCCGCAAGCAGACCTGAGGATTCCGTGGAGAGCGTGCTTGGATGTCGTTTACTCGAGCAAACAAATAGCTGCAGCGAAGGACAAGGACAGTCTGGAGGTGGAGCTCCAGCTTCTCAGAGCGATTGGAAAGAAGGCACCAGTGACGGTCGGGAGTGTGCAGCTGAACCTGTGGCAGTTCTTGACCGGCTCAGTCTCCACGCAGCTCTCAACGACTGCCATTCGCTTCGGGAAGAATGCGTCATTGGATCTCGAGTACGCAGTTGGACACCGCTCTTCGCCGGACGCGACCGCCACGAGATCTCAATCCGAGTCAACCAGTCAAGCATCTGCGACCATGATGACAGCTCGCATCCCGAGTGGCAATCTTCACATTCTCGTAATCCAGGCTCAGAACCTCGTGTCACCGCACCCGAGCGAGGAGAAGGCAGGCGAGTTGGACCCGGAGGTTCGAGTGTCGATCGAGCCCAAGTATATCAAGCGGAAAGAGAATCCCGTCCGCTCGATGCTCAAGACGCGACCACTCGAAAACGCTGGCTCGACGCCGACGTGGAACGAGTACTTGCGTCTCGAGTACCGCCTCCCACCTCCGCCACTTGCGGCAGCCGACATCCCCGTCGGAAAAGCGCTTGAAGTCGAAGCAAACGATGGGATGTCGTCTCACACGCTAGCACCACCGATCCTCCAAGTCGGGATCTACGATATCGAAGTTGTACGTTCGCTCGTATACTCACCACTCACCTTTGCACACACAAACTAACTTCGTCTGCGGTTGGGATACGCACAGCCGGGAGAGCGTAGCGGGAGTACGATAATTGGGAAAGCCGAAGTCCCGCTGAGCGCGTTTCTCTTATCGAAGATCAACCCGACGTCCGAGACACAGAGCCCCATCGCGCTCAAGATCGATCTGCACCTGCAGGACAAAGTGACCGGAACGCTCTACGTTGAAGGCATCTTCGAACCTCTTGACGCTGACACGAGCGCTGAAACAGACACGCAGCAAACTTTGACACGCACACTTTGTCGCTCGATCGGACGAGCGCTTAGCGCGAAAGCGAAGACCGCGAGAAGCAGTGGCAACGGAGTAGCGCTGATACCGCAGATCGACTGCTGCCCAGCCCGCTTGGACGTGCATCTCGTCTGTGCTCGGGTTAGTGAGTCTGCACTAGCTGGTGATCGCTCGTTGACGGCTCACGTGTGGCTCAGTTCGCGATTGGACATTCGAAGCGAAGTTCGCAGCAAAACAGAGCGTGCCAACTGCGGCATCGACGATGTCCAAGACACCGATGTGATCTGGGATAGACAGCTGACACTGTACACGAACGACATCACGGTCGAACTTCTGCGCGTCGAGGTACTCACGCTCACGTACGTTGAGCTCTTCGATGTGAGCCTGTGTCGTGGAACCAGTCTCTAAACTGATCTCAGTGGCAAACCTGTAGGGTCCGTCAAGCTTCCGCTGTCTGGAATGCAGGCGCGCGCGGCAGGACAGACGACCCGCGAGTGGCACCCACTCGTTGCTGCAGCACCAGCGGCAAAACCTTCGCTGTTCGCAAAGGCGCTGCCTCCTCCAATCCACCAAGCGATGATTGGTGTTGCCTTCTACCCGGATCAAGTTCTGCTGCAGCCACTCGAGCTCGCTGCGGCACAGGCAAGCGGAGATGAAGCTCATGCAGTGCTGTTGCGATGTGGGAAGCTCGTGTTTGCCGATTTGCCGAGGGGGAGCACCGCGCAAGCGTTGGTACCGAAGCATTCAACAGCGGCAGTGCAGGTAAACCTTTTCGAAGAAGTCGCGTGCAAGATCGTCGTTGTTGGTGGCAGCACCGCGTGTTGCAGCGCAACGACAGCGTTCCAAAAGCAACAGTGTGCAGTTCGGAATCCGTTCGTGGAATGGAACGAAGTTGTGACTCTGCAGCTCGGGATGTCGCCGCGCAAGTTCGTCCAGGAATCTCTGGCGCGTGGCGTGTGCCCGATCCTTCGACTCGAGTTCATCGGGAAGCGAGCAAACGGGCGATTCCCAGAGCAGTTTGCGAGCTACGAACTCGCCCTCGTCGGTGTGCTTTTGAACTCAGCGAGTCGCGAGCTTACCCGGCTCTGCGCGCTGTACGCCGTCTCAGAGCCGAACGAGACAACCTTCTTCGGCGTTCTCGAGATCGCGATTCTTGCAGTTCCAGCGACAGCCACGCACGCGCGATCACCTGGTTCGCTTTTGAACGGCGTAGAGCAAGTCACCAGCGTTCCCGGCGTTCTCTGTCTCCGCTTCATCGCCGGCAGAAATCTCGTTGATGTCGACCCGAACGGCGAGCAGGACCCGTACGTGGTCGCCAAAGTGATGCCGCACTTCCCCACCACGCATCCGCTTGCAATCAAATGCCAGACCGGCATCTCCATGAACGGAGGCTGCCATCCGCGCTGGAACTCATCGGTCTACTACCTCCAGATTCGCGATCTCCAGACGGACTTTATCCGGATCGACGTCATCGATAGCAACGAGGAAGACCACATCGCTGACGCTCTCATCGGGTCGCTCACAGTTGCAACAGCGACGTTGCTTCACGAGCAATTGACATCGCCAACAAAGTGGCGAGGCAAGTCCGAATGGCTCGAAACGTGGCTCCCAATCTTCTCCGCCGGAGATTGGAGCAGCGACAGTAACTCTGGTGAGATCCGAGTTGACTACCGTTTCATCTCGCAAGACTACTTCGCGCACTCGGAAAACTTTGCAGCCAGTGCAGTCGGAACCTCTCCGTTCACGCAATGCTTAGAGCGAGAAGCACCGGCAGTTCCGGGAGCTGGAAAACTGTACTTTCACGTGGTTCGGGCGAAGAACATCCCGTGCACACTTGGGATGCAACCTGGTGTGCGCGTGACCTGCAACGGCTCTGGGTTTGTCAAGGTCTCGAAACCGTCGACTGGTTCGATCCAGCACCCGGAGTGGGGTGGCGAGGTCATGGAGATGGAATGGCTCGGGGGGGCCGAGAGTGCATCAACTGTGATATCCATCGAGATCGTCGATCTATCCGTGCGTTCTGCGGATGCGAGCTCCATGGCGGTCATCACGTTCGGGTTTGCCAACTTTGACTTGTTCCTCACGCATCCGACTGCTTCGAGCTACTCGTATTACGATCTTGGTGGCAACAAAGACAAGTATGCTGCAGCGTGTATCTTGCTTGGCTGTCAATACATCCCAAAGGAGCGCGAGAAGGATGTCGAGCCGTTCCAGCGGAAGCAGCAGCGAGACGAGATGAAGGGGAGTGACGGCAAGCTACACGTCAAGATCCAAGCGTCCAGATTCAACATTGACGGCTTCTTCGACCGAATGCTGATGAACAGCAACCAGCGTCTTCGGTGCCGCTTATTGGACGGAGCGAACAGCGGATCGCACACCCACGAAGTGAGCTTCAGCGTCCCCGACACGCAATTTCGCGACTTGGTTGAGCAAGATGGTCTGATCGACTGGGGGAAGTCGCTCGAGTCCGCGACACAATCTTCGATCCCCAATCACTCACTCCTGTTCGAGTATACGCTGACTTTGGAGCAACTCGGATCTGACCAGCTGTATGTCAACCCGGTTTTGATGTGCGAGCTCACAGTCTCGGATGTGGCCTCCGACGGCACAAGAGAGGAGATCGTGGGGGAGGTGGAGATCCCCGTCTTCGACTTCATTCTGCTCGACGGTCATTTGGCATCTTCCTGGTACACGTTCTCGGCTCCTGTATCGCAACTCGGAGCGACTCGGACGGGGTCCGCTACGGCAAAGATGATTCGAATCGGAGAAGTAAAGTTAGAGATTCAATACCTCCCAAACCTTGCGCCAGAGAAGGAGACCAGACCGGTCAAGATTGTCAGCGACGATACAGTTCTTCTTGAGTTTGAAGTCGTGCAGGCTCGCAACTTGCCGATCTCCCAGCATCGAGTGTGCGTAGTTGGCGTCGAGCTGATGGGTTCCAGTATGGAAACAATGCCGAGCGCGACTCGCGCTTCAGTGGTAGTTGGCGAACTGCAAGATGTGCTGTGGAACGAGGTGCTGGGATTTCCGTTCTCGCGAGAAAAGCTCCGAGTCTCAAGTGACCTTGCGGTGCGCCTCCTGGTCCGAGATGCGTTGCAAGCCAACACAGCGCTGGCGTCCTGCAATTGGATCATCCCCCCTCGTATGATCGACGAAGCGAGCGACAAGAAACGAGCACACACAGAGGAGGTGTGGTTGCTTTTGCAACCTGAGCCCAGCGATGCACGCACGAAAACACGTGGCAAGGAGGCACCGCCAGAGTTGAGCGTGTGTGTGCGAGTGGTGACGTGGAAAGACCAAGCAGAAGTTCCCTCGCGCCATAGACCCCAGGAGAGCGGCAAACACCCGTTGGCTTCGAATCGCGCTGGACAGTTCTACTTGCGGCTCGAGCCTCCTCTGTCGCCTTTGGAACTCGCAGCAGCGCTTGTTCATTCTGATGCGGCGTTACACGACATCATTCACTCGTTTCAAGAGCGTGGAAGCGAAAGTGCGTCACCTCCAGCCCCACACGCTGCTAATCTACAGTGGGTCAGTATCAGCGGCACTGGCGGAACCAGCATCCTTCCAGTCGATGTCTCGTGCTCAATCGAGAAACGACAACTTGTTTTTGCTGTTGCGAAAGCGAATGGTAGCGATATCGTCGGGTTCGTCCAAGTAAACTCGCGGATACTGCATTCAGCACTGCAGTCACCACGAGTCGAGTTTGTACAGCAGCTCTCAATCCAGTCTGTACCAGTATCCCAGTCTTCCGAGGTCAAGAAGAAATCCGGCACAGCTGACGTGCTTCCACTAAACCTGCCTCCACTCGCTTTTCATTTCAAATACGTGAAGCGATGTCAGGGCGAGCTGGTCTTGAACCTGAACAAGCTTCGGTCGCTCGGCTCTGCGATGGCCCCCGCTGCTGCGTTTCGCGTGGATGTACGATTTCTCCATTCGACGGCGGCATGGGCAAAGTCACCGATCGGCAACCTTGACGCAAAGACGCAGGAGTTTGTGTGGAAACCCCAGCAGAACGCGATCAAACTGGCGTACTCGAACGAGTTCGAGAGTGTCGAGCCGGTTCTCCAGATTGTCGTGAATCGGTTGACGAGCGAACTGAACGTGCAGGAGAGCGGCATCCGATCGGCGTACGGGCAGCTGTCGATACTCGGTGTGTTGACAGATCCGATCGCACAGAGTGAGAATCGCTGCCAGTTTCAAGTTCCGATGACTACAGCCGAAGGAATCAGCGCCGACGGAGGTGTTGAACTTCACCTCGAAGTTGTGTTCACTGCTGATGAACTGTCATTCGATGAGAAACGAGAGCTTGAGGCAAAGCAACGGCGAGAAACCGCGTTCCAACTCGCTGAAGGAGCAGCTGAGCTGAAGAAGTCGTTCACAGTCATGGGTGGGAGCGACGACGCGCCAGTGAAGATCAGCGCGCTGAAAGACTGGTTGCTATCGGATACCGATGCTGTCGGAGGGGCTATGGACAGAGCACGCGAAGTGCTGCAGCATGCAGCAGATATGGAAGCAGACGGCGACATGGACAAACTCTTCGCCGCAATGGACGTGAATGGCGACGGTATGCTGTCGTGGGACGAATACGCCAACCACATGCAGAACCTGCACGCACTGGCGCTGGCGAAGACATCGCAATCGAGCGTTCCGGCTTCTCGAGATACCGATGAAGAAGAGCTTCGGGAACATGATGACGGCGTTGTCGTTAAACAGCAATGCACGGACACACCGACGATGCCGGGATCGATCGTCAACAGCAAATGGGACTTACCAACCGCAGTCAGCATTGCGGAGTCGCTGTCTCTCGTTGCGCAGCGCTTTGGCGCCAGTGTGGCGGCTGAACACGAGAAGATTGACGAATACCTTGCACCTATCGAGAGGATACGCCAAGCTGTCGATCGGGAAGAAGGGGCAACAAGTGACGACGTCCCGGCGGCTCAGCAGAGTCGAATCGCTGGCAACGTGGCACCAGTCGTGCCGCAGGATCCAACCTTGACTCTGAATGCTGAAGGTACGGAGCCGTCCCGGGCGACTCGGTCGATCGGTGAACGCAAGCCCTCCGTTGCATCTGTCTCCACATCGGAGGTATCATCGACCCCAGCGCAGAAGGAGCCGATGCTCACTCGATCCAGACCAAGACTCGTTCCTAGCGACCGCAAAGCAGACGCCATTGGGTCAACTGAGCCTCCGACGCAGAAGCGGCGAGTCCAAGCGCTGAACCCCAATGTTATCGACTGGAAGGTCGAAGATGTGGTTCTGTGGCTCACGTCCGAGATGGAGCTCGAACAGTACAGCAGCGCGATTCAAAAGAACGCAGTAAACGGAAAGCTCTTGCTGACGCTGAGCGAAGAGGAGCTCGAGGCCGAGATCGGCGTAGTAGCGCCATTGCACAAGCGCAAGCTGATGGACCAGATCCGAGAGTTCCAGGACCGATTCGACTTCCCACCGCAACAACGCGCTCGGACAGGTTCTACGAAGCGTGTGACCCGGAAGCCGCAGCCTCCAGTGAGCGCGGTGCTTAGTGGAGGGGAGACGCCGGCGTTCATCAAGCGTGAGGAGTTGATGTACCAGGAGAAGCACAAGGTGGAGCGCGAGAAAGCAGTCAAAGTCGTTGGCGGCGCTAAGAGCGTCAAGGTGCTCCGAGCGACAACGAGACTTGTGGCGCCACTGACCACTCGCCAACCGACTCGGAGTGTGTCGACTGCGAGCGAAGCCCACAGCGAGAGCTTTGCTGACGCGATGCAGGACATCGTGGAGTCCGTCCGGTCAACGAGTCCGCCACCTGAAGAAGACACACCAGCCGTAAGAGTGTCGCGGGGAGCGCACGAAGACACCAGCAACGACAACGCGGCGTCGATCTCCTTTCCCGTGATTCAAATCGGCTCGATCACAAACACCGACGAACTCTTCGAGATCGTCAAGCAGCGCGTCCAGCAGCTCAGCCAACTGTTGCTGCCGCGCTCGAGGCAAGTCCACGACACCTTCAGCGACTTTGGCGACGTCGATGACGACTGGAGTGAGCTGGAAGAGCAACCTGACGACGAGAAAGCTGGGCTGCACTTGGTCTTCCAGGCCTTCACCAAGCTCAAGTCGCCCAACATCTCGCGCGCCAAGTTCCAGGACGGCATGGCGTCGCTGCTCTTCGTCGACGTGTCGTGGCACCAGTTCGACCTGCTCTTCCGCCGCCTCGACGCCGACTGCGACGGCGAGCTCAGCTTCGGCGAGTTCAGCGGCGTCTTCGAGCGCGCGTACCTGACGTTCCAGCCGGGCGACGTGCAGCTACTCGAGACTGCGCTCGTGAACTTCGCAATCGAGAAGCTCGAGACGCAGCAATGGACGCTCATGGAGCTCTACAAGGCGTTCGATCGCGACGGCGGGGGCGAGATCTCCATCGCCGAGTTCGCCACGCTCGCGCGCTTCCTGTTCACCCAGAGAGACAAGCGGCGGCTCCGGAACGAGTCTCCGCAGCGTAGCAAGCGGCTCGTGTATCTCCTCATGTCGTGCTTGGACGCGTCTGCCGACCGGCGGATCAGCGTGCAGGAGTTCTTGCGCTTCTTTTTCCTCGTGTGGTCGGCGCGGCTCATGGAGGTGCAGGACGAGCTCTTTGAGTGCGAGGCGCGAGGCGACGCGAGCGTCAGAGGCAAAGACGTGCTCGAGAGCCTTCAGCGCCAGAAGAAGTCGCTGCGCAGGGCGTTGCGCACCAACTTTTCGCGCCCGTTCCGCGACTCGATGCGCTGCGTGGACGTCGGCATGCCCGGCCCCTTTCGCGGGCTGCTGTCGCGCCTCGGGCTGCTCTCCCAGGCACCAGACAGTAGTGCTGCTTCTCCCGACCACCATCAGCAACACCAAGAGGACGGAGAAAACCAAGAACACGAACGAGAGCGGCCCCAGTTGCAGATCTGGCAGGTGCTGCAAGGACAAACGTCCGCGAGTCACCGCGCGCCGTTGTCTGTTGCAGCGCAGCTGGCGGACGCGGCGGCCAATGCCAAGCAGGCGTCGCGCAAGCGCGTGCAGAAAGGCAGGAACGAGCTGCTGCGCACGCACATCACGCGGCAGCGCGAGCCTGCGCGGGCAGACACCGTGTTGCAGACGCCGGTGGCGACGAGCTTGGACGGCGACGCGCAGCTCAAGGTCGACCACGTTCGTGGCATTCATTGAAGTGAGCTGCACGTCGCTTCGAGTTCCGCAGGTGAAATGCGTGTAGCGGGGATCGCTCACAGTTATTCAGTGTCTAAAAACGAACCCGTTTCGCTGGCGCGTTCTTCGAAGGATTCTCCTCCCCTAGCCACACTGACTCTGGGCGGATCCTCGACCCCCACACTTGGAGTCCAAGGTCTCCTGGGATCAGGAGACACCTTGAGGTTTGTATGTCATGTCGCCAACGAGAACAGGGGTCGACCTTCTCAGTCTCGTAACGTCTCAGAGTCGAGTGATGGTCGTGGTTGTTTATACCAATCGCAGGTGCTCCTATTCCGCAGACGCTAATCGGCTGTCTCAAATACCTGTAGAGTGTAGCGGACAATACGCGCAAAACATCCGCCTGTGAACGATCTTGGCGAGAAGCCACGCGCTCACTTCGACGACGCTCACTTTCCAAGTTGCCTTGTGCGCCGCACTCGCGTCCTCGCCGCCGCACAGCAGTCACGCACCTGCCAGCTCTCAACTCATACTCAAGATGCAGATCTTCGTGAAGACGCTGACGGGGAAGACGATCACGCTGGACGTGGAGCCGTCGGACTCTATCGACAACGTGAAGCAGAAGATCCAGGACAAGGAGGGCATTCCGCCTGACCAGCAGCGTCTGATCTT
>JAASGM010000577.1:0-16393 GCA_023334215.1 Globisporangium cystogenes | reverse complement strand
GCTGGGCGAGAGACGCTGCTGACATCGGTGCGTCATGTCTGGCAGCTGCACATCGCGTTCGCCGAGTTCGAGGGCGTGACGGACATCCGCCTGATCCGCGACCGCGTGACGCACCACTCGCGCGGCTTCGGCTTCGTCGAGTTCGCGGACGCGGAGGTGCGGCGCGCAGCCTGGTGGCGTTGTCCCATGATGCGATGTGCGCTCACCGCGCGTGCATCGTGGCGCTGTAGAGTGCGGCCGCAGCGGTGGACTTGGAGGATAGCGTGCGCGTGCACGGCCAGCGCGTCCGCCTCTCGCTCGCGAGAGACAACGGGCCGCACCCGTCGTCGCGACACCGGAGCGCGCACGCGCCGCCGCCGCACGCACCGAACTCCATTGCAGCCGCCGCGCTGGAGCAGGCGCAGTGGGCGCTCTCGAACGGCTACGGCGGAGCAGCGCAGCCGGAGCAGAGCCAGCAGGTGCGCACTCGTCGCTTGCGTCTGAGAGCTCGTGTCCAGCGGTGCTGATGGGGTGTCTGGTGTGCTCAGAGCGCCAGCTTGGACGTGGAGGTGACGACGTTCCTCAAATCGGTCGCCGCCGCCGTTCCCCATGTCGAGCGACCGAGGAAGCAATGGCCGCTGCCGTTCGAGACTGGCGGCGGCAGCTACGTGTTCGTGAGCGAGCTCGGCCTCTACTACGACCCGGACAGCATGTTCTACTACGACGCGCAGGCCAAGCTCTACTACAGCTGCTTCAGCGGCGAGTACTTCTGCTGCCGCGACGGAGCGAAGGGTGCGCTCGCGACGTTCAGTGCGTTCACGCCCCCGTTCCCAGAGGACGACGCTCCGTACTCAGCGTCGGGTGACGCTGCACGATCGCCCTCTTCGGCGGCGACAGCAGCGGGTACTGCGAGCGGCGGCGGCGGTGCGGCGGGAGCCTTCAGCCTCACGCTCAGCAAGAAGGAGAAGAAGAAGCCGCTGGCCTTCGGCGCCGCGATCGGCAGCTCGATCGCAGCCACCAAGCTCAAGGACGCCTTCAGCAGCGAGCCTCCCGCCGCAGCGTCGGCGACGTCGACTGTCGGCGTCTCGGCGAGCCTGAAGCGCAAGAACGCCGTGGACATCGCCAAGTGGTCCCAGCTGCAGCGCGTGTCGAAGGAGACAGGAGCACCAGCGGGGCAGCAGAAGCCGGCGCCGCTGACGGGTTCCCGTTCGGCTGCTGCGTCGCCAGCGACCGACGCGAAGCTGGACAACCTCGTGAGCGCCGCTGTCGAGGCTCCGATCTGCCTGGTGCGTGCGGTGCTGTGTGGCTTGCTCCCCGTCGTCCAGAGCTCTGACACGTGCGGTTGGGTGTCGCCAGCTCTGCCGGCGCAAGTTCACGTCGATGGAGCTGCTGCGCAAGCACGAGACGCTGTCGAAGCTGCACCTGGAGAACCTCGCGAAGGCCAAGGCCGACAAGAACGCGCTCGCCGCGCAGTACCGCGAGCTGGAGCAGGAGCGAAAGGAGCGAGAAGACGAGGAGAAGAGCCAGGACCGGAAGCGGCAGCGCGTGGCGGCGACTCCGTCAGCTGCTCTGAGCGGCGGCGCAGCTCCAGCGCCAAGCGCGGCGCCGCCGTCGCTGGAGGCCGGGATCGGCGGCAAGATGCTCAAGATGATGGGCTGGAAGAGCGGCGAAGGGCTCGGCAAGCACGGCACCGGGATCACTGCGCCGGTCGCGGCGGTCGGCAACCTGAGCAACGAGACCGCAGGCATCGGTGCGGGGCCGGCGGCAGGCGCGTCGGCGCCGATCGACCTCTCGGACATCGCATCGTACAAGGAGCGACTGCAGCAGATGGCGCGTGCGCGCTACGACTCCACACCGCGCGGTCTCTGAGCGCCACGCACACCGATAGACGCTGCACATACCAAGAGCGAGCTCTGGGGATCGCAGGACACACACGATGGAGCTTGTTCATTCGGGTCGGTTCCTTCACCGGGAGAGGAACCGGCGCGCGCCTCTTATGGGCGGTCGAGGACTGCTGCTCGAGTCGCGTAGCTTACTGGAGCTGCTCGACCGCCTCCTTCAGGTGCGACTTCTTGTAGCCCGACACGCGCTTGCCGACCTCCTTGCCGCCCTTGTAGAAGCGGAACTCGGGGAACGCGCCGACCGCGAGCTCGTCCTTGAGCTGCTCGACCTCCGGGTACGACACGTCGAGCTTGGCGAACGTCACGTCCTGGTGCTTGGCCGCGAGCTCGAGCACGAACGGCTGGATCTGCTGGCACTTGCCGCACCACGGCGCCTCGAACTTGGCGACCACGGGCTTGCCCGACTTGACGAGGCCCTCGAACTCCTTCTTCGACTTGACCACGGTGAGCAGCCCGGCGTCGACCTCGGCGTCGTCGCCGTCCGCGACCGTCGCAAAGTACTTGTGGCTGTCCTTCGGGTTCGCGAGGATCGTCTTGTCGCCCGGCTGCCAGTTCGCCGGGCACACCTCGCCGTGCTCCTCGACAAACTGCAGCGCCTTGATGAGACGCAGCGTCTCGTCCACGCTGCGGCCGATCGGGAGGTTGTTGATCGTGATCTGCTGCAGCACGCCCTGCGGGTCGATGATGAACAGCCCGCGCAGCGCGATGCCCGCGTCCTCGAGCAGCACGCCGTACTTGGCCGAGATGATCTTGGTGATGTCCGCGACGATCGGGATGTCCATCTTGCCGAGCCCGCCCTTGTTGCGCGGGAGCTTGGTCCACGCCAGGTGCGACTCGGGCGAGTCCGTCGAGACCGCGATGAGCTGCGTGTTGACGGCCTCGAACTCGGCCGCACGGTCGTTGAACGCGATGATCTCGGTCGGGCACACGTACGTAAAGTCCTTGGGATAGAAGAACACGACGACGTACTTGCCGCGGTAGTCGTCCAGCGCGATCTCCGTGATGTCGTCATTGTAGACGGCGGCGGCCTTGAAGCGCGGCGCCTGGCCCTGCACGCGCGCCGCCGCGGGCGGGTACTGGATCGCGAATTCCTCGTCGTCCTCCTCCTCGTAGTCCTCGCCGAAGAGCTCGTCGTCCGCCGGGAAGCGGCTCGCGAACGAGCGCGTCTGCTGCTGCAGCGGCGTCGGCACGCGCGCAGCCGCCAGCACCTGCGACGACAGCGCGGCCGAGAGCGCGCGCGGTGCCGAGCGGCTGGCGGCGGAGGCGCGCAGCGCAGAGGCGGTCGCGAGGCGGCGCAGCACTTGCACGGAGCGCATCGTTCCTTCTTGAGCTCTTGGTGGTGGACGCGAGTTGAGCAATGGATCGCTTCGAGTCAAACGTAACGTGGGGTGCAGGAGCAGCGGTTTGATTGTTGGACATTTCCAGTACGCAGACTATGGAAAATGTCCAATGGAGGCGTTGTCCGACCTACCTGCAAACGAGCATACTCAAGCCCAAGTGAAAATCGGAATAGTGCATTTTCACTTCTTCGAACCCCCAAAGCCGGAGAACCCCATCATCGCCATCATCGCGGCGTCCGCGTCGTCGCCCGCCGCCTTGACGGCTTCGCTCTCACCGGCGCTGCCCTTCTCGCCCGCCACGTTGTCGCCGGCGTCGCTCTGGGGCTTCTTCGCGCGCTTCTCCTCCTTCCGCTGCTTCTTCGCTCGCGCCTCCTCTTCCTCCACCGCTTTGATCTTCTTCTCGTACTCTGAGTGTAACACCCTTCGTGGTCAGAGCGAACGACCGCACACAGCTGCATATACACCCGCGCACCTTCCATCGCGTCGAGCTTCTTGGTCATGACGGGGTCCCACTTGCGCTTCGCCGCGCTCTGCAGCCGGTTCTTCACCTGCTCGACCGTCGACCGCTCCACGCGCATGCTGTAGCCCAGCTTGCGCAGGTCTGCTCGCCATAACGCCACAAGCGTCGCAACACCATGGCGTCAGCCACTCTCCACGCGGCCACACACGCGGCCACACACGCGTCCTCGCACACGTACGCCTTTTGCCGTTGATGTGGTCGAGGTACGCCACCGAGTCCTTGAGCCCGCACTCGCACACCTCACAGTAGTAGCCGCCGGCCTTCGCCACCTCGTCCGACTTGACGACGCGCACGGTGCCCACGCTGCCGTCGAGCGCCACGCGCTGCGTGCGCGCCTTGAGGAACGCGCGCGCCGAGCCCGCGGGTCCCTGCGCGCCGTCGTCCGCGGATTTGAACTCCTCCTTGCTCGACCGGATCACCTTCTTCTCCTGCGAGGCGGTGACGCGCGCGCGTATCAGCAGCAGCGGATACGCGCTCGGCAGCACGGTCGACGGCAGAACGCACCTCTGTCTCTGGGAGCTGGCCGTTCGCGCGGAGCTGCGCGCGCTGCTCGTAGACTTCATGGTCCCATGTCTGGCGCTCGAAGTTCGCGACGCCCTTTTTCTCCTGCAGTACGCCGATAGAGTCGGCGGGTCAGCGCGTGCCGATCGTGAACAGCGCCCGCATGCATGCACGCACCGCCATTGCGCTCGTCCTACTGCTGCTGCTGCTGCTGCTGGAGCTTCAGAATTATGGGTGTGGCGCACACAACTTACACGTACAGTGAGCTACAAAAGTAATTGTACGCAGCTCATTGTACGCTCTACTATTTGCGGGACGTGTCCCGCATCCTGCGTTGAATTGCGGGACAGCAGCCTGTGTGCCGTCCGTTTGGTTTGGCTCGCTCGACACCGACGGAATCTCCCTCGACAGCGTCGCTGCCTCGACGACCATGGTCCTCGCGCACCAGGACGCCTGGCGCAAGCACCCGTTCATCTCCGGCTGCGCCAAGAAGCCCTTCCCGGGCCTCGGCATTGCCTCCGCGATCTTCGGCGCCTACGTCGTCGTGGACTTCGTCGCGGGCGGCAGCTCCCACGCGCACAGCGAGCACAGCAGCAGCAGCAGCCACGGCGCCGTCTCGTACGGCCGCAGCGGCAGCAAAGTCACGTACGCGCGCGCGGAGATCGGCGAGCGCCCGACGGTCCAGTAACGCGGCGATGCGCAGTATGTGAAACCGACCCCCCACGCGGACAACGCGGCGGCTCTGGGCGACTTGGTGACGCCAGATCAGCTGCAGACGGCGGACGCGATAGACAGAGAGAGTCCGCGCGCCCAGGCGCTGGTCGGCCGACCGGCGTGCTTCGACTATGTAATAAAGCGGCCCAGACGCCCGCAGACGCGACGCTTATCACCAGTCGACGAGCCTCCGGCCGCCAGCGCCGCGCTTCCTGCGCGCGGCGGGGCGGTTCGGAGGCGTCGTGCCATTCACCACCACCTGCTCCTGCTGTCTGCTGTCTGCTGTTGCTACGATACTAACGCACTCACTCACTGTCGTCACCAGCAGCAGCGTCAGTGCTGCCGTCGTCGTCCTCGTCCTCCTCCTGCTGCTGGCGCTCGTGCTTGGAGAGCTCGAGCACCGACACGCGCGTCATGAGCTGCGTGATGAGCAGCATCGTCTCGGCCTTGAGCTCCTCCTGCTCGAGCACCTGCTGCTGCATCTGGATGTTGTGCTGCGCGAGCGCCTCGAGCTGCTTCTGCTGCGCCGCCACCACGTGCCGCAGCTCGCTCACGTGGCTCTGCAGCACGAACTCCTTGCGTAGCGCCGCCGCGTCGGCGAGCGGCGGCGGGTACAGCGACGACCCGCGCGCGCCCGTCGGGCTGCCGCCGTTGCCGACCGGCGACGCGAACTGCGGCGACCGCAGCGCCTGCGTGCCGAGCGCGTAGTGGTGCTGCTGCTGCTGGTGGTGCAGCTGCTGCATCGCGAAGGCCGCGACCGGGTTGGGGCCGCCGAGCCCCGCGGCGTCGAGCACGGCGTCGAACTCGCTCTTGGAGCGGCTCTGCTGGTGCGCGAGCATCGCGAAGCACGTGACGCAGACCCGCTGCGGTGTCTTGAAGCCCTTGGCGGCCATCGCGACCTTGCGGTCCGCGCTGTGCTGCGAGCAGATCGACTTGCCGCAGTTGCGGCAGTGGTGCCGGTGCTTGAACATCCCGAAGTTCGCGTGGCAGATCGAGCACTCGTCGTCGCGCTTCCACGCCGGCGGCGACTCAAAGTGGTGGTGGCGGCGCTGCGGCTGCTGCTGGTGATGCGGCTGGTGGTGGCCGCTCGCGTCGAACGCAAAGTCGTCGTCGCCGCTGCCGTTGTCGGCGTCGCGACCGCTGCGGTGCCGGAGCCGCTGGAACCGTCCGCTGCCGTCGTGTTCGTCCTCCCCGGACGAGCGGTCGTGGTACACGTCCCGATGCTGCGGCTGCTGCTGGTAGCGAGCGCCCGTCGCCGTCGGCGGCGGCGGCGGCCGCGCGACACGGAAGTCCTCGAACGTCGGGATCACCGGCAGCGACTGGTGCCGGCCGCCGAGCTGCGCGGGCGTCGGCACGCCCGAGCGCGTCTGCAGCTGCGTGCGGCTGCGCCGCGCGAGGTTCTCCTGGCTCTGGCGCGTGGCGGCCGCGGCCGCCGCCGCCGCGTGGTGGTAGTCGAGCGAGTGCTTGCGCTGGAACGGCCCCTGCATCTGCTTGTGCAGCGGCGGCGCGACCGACGTCGTGAGCGGCAGCGGCGCCGAGTTGGCGCTCGACGTGCTGCGCGCGCGGCTCGACGTGCTGGTCGACGACGGCGACACGAGGTGACCGTCGTGCGGCGACTCGACGGTGCCCTCGTCGCTCAGCAGGCTCAGCGAGCGCCGCAGCGGACTTGCCGCGCCGTCCGCCGCGTGCGGCGTCGAGAGCCACCCGTGGTCGTCGTCCAGGAACGCGTCCAAGTCGCTCTCGTCGTGGCTCCGGAGCAGCGCGAAGCGGTCCGGAGCCCCCACGACCATCGGACTCGCCTGCTGCTCCTTCTTGCTCGGCAGCTCGTAGCCCTGGCGCGTCGACCTGCTGCCCCCATCGTCGTCACCGCCACTCTTGCTGTTGTTGTCGCTGTCCTCGTCGTCGCCTTCGTCGCGGTTGTTCTCGCTACGAGCCGCGTCTCGGTGTCTCCTGCGGCGCTCAAAGCCGCTGCGCGCTCCCTTCCGATCCTCCGTTCTCTCTTCCTCGTCGTCTTCGTCCTCTTGCTCGTCTCCTTCGAGCTCCGGGGAGCTCTCGTGGTACGCGTCGAGCAGCAGCCGGACGCCCTCGTCGCTCAAGCCGCCGACCTGCTTCGCGAGCTTCAGCGTCGAGAGTCCGTCCGGGGTGCGCACGCGCGCGGCCCGCGGGTTCGCGGCCAGCAGCCGGCGCAGCAGGTGCGGCTCCATGCGCGCGCGGATCGCGATGTGCAGCGGCAGCAGGTGCACCGCGTTCTTGACGCGCGCGCCGTCCGGGAAGGCGGCGAGCAGGCGGTCGAGCAGCGCCGCGGGCACCTGCGCCTCGGTGCACGCCCAGTGGATCGGCAGCATGCCGTAGTCGCCGCTCTCGCGCGCGAGCTCCGGCGCGAGCTCGATGAGCCGCAGCAGCCCCTTCCAGTCGGACGCCTCGGCGAGCCGGATCGCCTCCGAGTTGTGCGTCATGCTGCGCGCGTGGCGTTTAGCGAGCGACTTGGAGTCTAGGAGTTAACGGGGCGACTGAGAGGCGCGCGGGATCCAAGTGGCCTCACGCTCAAGCGGTCGAAGGGCGTGCAGCACGCGTCAGGCGGCACCAGGCAGGCGGGCGAGCGTGAAGGCGGCGGAAGAGATGTGAGGCTCGCTCGCATGCTTGGAGCGATAGAAGGAAAAAGAGAACAAAATCAAGGCGAACCCATGTCGTGTCGTGCAGAAAAACTTGTGAGCAGCGACAGCATCGTGTTAGAAAGGTTCTTTGGCCTTGAATCCACCTGAAACGCTTTTTAGTTGCGATGCGTTAATCGGATCTGACAGGGCGTTCGCTATTTGCGAGGCTGGATGTGGTCCACCCTACGACCCCATTTTGCCAGTCACCGAACGACCTCGGAAGACCTCGGAAGACCTCGCACGCATGGCGCCATGCGCACGACGCGCGCAGAAGCAGCTCGTTCGACCTGACTCACGACACGGACCATGTGTTCGCTTATATTCCACAACGCAACGCAGCCGCCCGCTTACTCGGCCGCGAACGCATCGGCGGCATCCTCCTCGCCGCCGCCCAGGAACAGCCGCTCGAAGGCCGCGCACACCGAGAGCGCGTTCGCCGGGTCCGACACGCGGTAGCCGTCCGCGAGCATCGTGATCCAGAAGCCCGCGAACTTGTAGAACTTGAACTCCTCCGCCGGGTCCGCCGAGTCGCACAGCAGCCGACTCATCTCGACCACGATGCTCGTGGACTGGAGCTCCGACTGGCCCGCCGCCACCAGCTGCTCGTACACGTCCGCGCCGGACACGAAGCCGTCGCTGTCCTGGTCAATCGCGTCGAACACGCACGTAACGCGCAGCTGCGACGCCGCGCTCCACTGCGCAAAGCACGTCATCGCCGTGTCCACCATGAGCTCCACGTCCGACTTGACGCCCGCCGGCGACTCGAGCGCGCCGCCGTCCTCAAAGCGCACGTAGTCCTCCACCACCATGCGCAGCTTCTTGGGCGAGAGCTGCTGGCCGCCTCCAGGGAGCACACGCGCGGTCTGCGTGACCATGACCGGGCGGCCGTCCGCGCGGTCGAACGCGAACACGTACGCGTTCTTGTCGCTCAGAGCACGCAGCGTCTCGCGGGTCGGCGAGCCACTCCTTCCGCTGCTGCTGCTGCTCCTGCGACGCCGAGGAGATGGTATGCGCTGCGCCGAGAGTGACGCGCGGAAGACGTCGAATAGGTCGAGGAACTCGAGGATGTCGACGAGCGACGCGATCTGCGCGCACTCGCCCGGCGGCGACGCGCTCGCGTGCAGGAACGCGCGCAGCTGCGTGTGTTGGCCGTCCGCAGTCGTGATCCACGACGTGATCGACCCGGCCTTGTTGAGCACGGACACCTCGGCGCTGAGGCTGTCAATCTGGTACCGGAGCAGGTAGCTCATGCCGGAGACGGCGATGCGCAGGTGGACGCACGCCGCCACCGCCGCGTCGTCGAGGTCGGGGAGCTCGAGTCGGATGAGCCCGCGGAAGTTCTGCAGGCGCTCCGCGAACGAGAGGTGCTTGACGCTGGCGCGCGTGGGGGAAGCAGCGGGGCTTGTCGCGGCTGTCGGACTGGCAGGAGACCTCGCGTCTGAGTGGATGCCGAACGCCGAGCGCAGCAGCTCGCGGGCGTCGTCCGAGAGGCGCCGGCGCAGCGTCGGACTCACTTCAGTCGCAGGCATCTGATGGGCGGCGGCTCAGCAGAGGACGTGGACGATGGCGGCGACGATGGCGACGGGGGGCGGGGCGCTCGAGCACGAAGATTGCGGAATGAGCTGCGCGGGCGAGTGCCATGGAGTGCGTACGTCATTCGACCCGTCGGTCGGCCGGTCGGCCGCCGTTCTGACGGCCGAGCCGTCAGGGGGTCGCGTAGACTTCCACGGCTCCCAGAAGACGCCTATCAGCACCTCAGGGAGGAAGGGAACTGGCACCGCCAGCTGGCCCCGCCGGCCTGCAGATCTGACCGAGGACGCTCCGCACAGGACGAGCCATCCAGGGCAGGCGCAGCGGATCTGCGTCCGTCCCTTGTGCTCTTCCCTGCTCGCCTCGCGAGGTCCACTACGGAGCTGCTCGTATGAAGCTCCTAGTTCGAACCTGGAGGTCGATAAGATGTCATGTTAAAGTTGCCCCCAACTTCAACATGCACCGCTTCACGCAACGCAGCAGTTGCTTCCTCAAGATCGTCTCGTTCACACCCGACTGCTTGCTTGGTAGTTGCTGTGTGCATGCGCTCTACGCACACGAGCCGCCTTACAAGGAAGAGAACGCCACAGCCTCGTCCGTCCTGCTCTTCGATGGCCACGAAGCCCACGCTGCCGCTCGCTAGTTCTTGCGCTTCTGCACCTTGTTGAACTTGGCGCTCCGCTTCTCCACGCTCGTCGTCGTGGTCGTCGTCGTGGTCGTCGAGGAGCTCGCCGACACGCCGCCGCCGCCGCTCGCCGCCTTCTTCGGGATCGGCTCGCCGAGCAGCTTCTTCTCCGCGTGCTCGAGCGCCCACTCGTGGCTGTGCAGGCGCAGACTCACGCGCTCCTGCTTGTACACCTTCGGCGCGTCGAAGCCGACGTTCGGGCCGGCACCCATGCCCATCTGCATCTGCATCGCCTTGCTGTCGTCGCTCGCTGTAGGTGCCGCACATACACAAGTGCGTCGTCAGCCGCGGGCTCTCGCGAGGTCGGCGACGCGCATGCACGCACCGCTCTGCTCGCCGAGGATCAGCGACAGGAACCCGCGCATGCCGAACATCACGAGGAAGTACCACGAGACCGACGACACGTACGACACGTCGAGCGTGCTGCAGTGCGGCGCACACGAACACGTCAGCTCCCCACCGTTCTGACAGCAGCAGCAGCAACAGCAGCTAGCAGCGCGCACCTGAGCTCAATGCCGCGCTGGAGCATCGACTTGAACTTCTGCGTGAGCGAGAACGGCACCTTGGCTGCCAGTCACATGAGGGAGTCAGCGCGGCCGCGCAGCGCACTGCGAGCGGGCGCGCGCACGCACCGAGCACGAAGCCGCCGAAGAAGTAGCTCATGAGCCCCATCATGACGAAGTTGGAGACCATGAAGGTCATGTTGCCCTTCATCATCTCGAGCATGCTGTTCGGGTTCATCATCTGGTTCATCGCCTCGCTCTTGACCTTCTCGCGCAGGGCGCCCTTGACGCCGTGCTTCTTCTGCGACGCCGTGAAGTAGTGCTTGCGCATCGCGAAGGCGTCCGCCGAGACGTACTTGGAGTTGAAGCGCGTGATCTGCGCGCGGCGCACCGTATTCCTGCGACATAGCAGCAAGCAGCGCGTCAGTCGGTCCCTTCGCACACACACGCGCTCTCGCCAGTCGCGCGACCCCCGCGAGCCCGCAGACGCACATGGGGCGGAGCTCCTCCACCGACGCGATCTTCTCGGTCTTGAGCAGCAGCGTCACGTAGTGGCGCACCATCGCGGAGCAGCCGAAGATGATGACCATCGGGAGCACCACCCAGTCGCGGATGCTCGGGTCCAGGATGATCTCCACCATCGCTGCTTCTTGGCGGCGGTGACGAAGACGCTGCTTGTTGTGGCGAGGGGGGAGGGAGGGGACAAAGCAAGTATATTATGTGTGGACCACACATTTCTTGAAGAAATAGTGAAGAAACCAAGGGTCTCCACCCGCATCGCAATCACTCCCGACAGAGAAATCCGCCACCACCTCGCGCGATGCTCCGCCGCGTGGTGCTCCGCGCGCGCCGCCGCGTCCCCGCGCGCACCGCCGGCCACGACAGCTCCGAGCTCGACGGACCCGCGGACGCCGGCGCCGGCTCGCTGGACGTCTACCACGTCTCCCGCGGCGGCGACGGGCTGCTGGCGGCGAAGGCGCGGCGCGAGGACCTCGAGGGGCTCGCGCTCTCGCTCGACGCGCTCCCGCGGCTGCGCGCGCGCGCCAAGCGCCACATTCTGAACGTGCGCCGCGAGGAGAGGAGCGCGGGCGCCGCGTGGGAGCGTCTGCAGCGCCTCTACGCGGTCTTCCAGCGCCTGGAGCAGGAGCGCGCGGCGCTCGCGCTCGCGGCCAGCAAGCCGCGCGACGAAGGCCTGCGCTCGCTGCTGGCGCAGCACATGTGCCCGCCGGGCGTCGTGCTGCGCGACCTCGAGGCGATCACGCAGGCGCTGCCGCAGGGCTTCACGCCGCAGATGTTCGTCTCGCTCGGCGACGCGCTCTACGCGGAGATGGTCGCGGCGTCGCAGACCAGCACGATCGACCGCGACGCCTTCGCGGCGCTCGGCGACCAGCTGTACGCGCACGCGATCTCAGCGGCCGCGTGACGGGCGACAGGGCGGACGACGGCTGGGGGCTGCATGCATGCGTGCGTAGGAGGAATAAGGCGGTCGGGTCGCCCAGCTGTGTATAAGGGAGGGAGCAGGTGCTCCAGTGTGTATGCGTCTCTCTCTCTCTCGCTGTCTCTCTCTCTCTCTCCTAACTCTAACTACAGTACCCGTCCAGGTGCTCACCGCTCGCCCGCCGCCGCCGACGCCGGCTGCTCGGCCTCGACCCACATGAGCCGGTTCGTCTGGATGTTGGCGATGCAGCCGCCGAGGCCGTCGAGGAACGCGCTCATGATGCTCCAGAGCGGGAAGACGCACGAGTCGATGAACGCGATGTTGAGCTTGCTGACCGCCGGCGTCCCGGGCCTGGCGTTCATGTACGGCGTCGGGGTCATGCCGAGCGCGACCTCCTCGTCGTACTGCATGTTGAACTCGGCGAGCAGCTGCAGCGACCAGCGGAGGTGCACGCGCGCGGCGAGCGCCGGGCCCGAGATGTCGGCCGAGTGCACGATCGCGTTGAGCAGCAGTTCCCGGTGGGTCTCGTCCTCGCCGTTGAAGACGCCGACCTTGAGCTTCTCGTGGAGCTGCGAGACGATCCCGGCGTGGTTGTGCATGTCCGTGGCCAGGATCGCGCGGATGATGCTCTTGCGCATGAGCCGGTACGCGCCGGCGTCGAGGTGCTCGAGGATGTCGTGGCCCGGCCGCCGCATCGTGTCGAAGCACGCGGCCGCGTGCATGTTCTCGAGCACCGACTGGTCGTTGTACAGCATCGCGATGCTCGTGCGGTAGCGCACGTGGAAGTCGTTCGTGCGGCCGTTGTGGTTCATGTCGTGGCAGAACGCCGACACGAAGATCGCCAGGACGTCCCGCGCCTCGAGCAGCGGCCGCAGCGTCGTCTCCTGGTCGCTGCTGGCGGCTGCGGCGTCGCCACTGAGCGCCGACAGCACCGACGGCTGGGACGACACGATCTTGAAGCTCACGTGCAGCGTCGTGAACGCGTGGTGGAAGCTGTGGTACGGGATGTCCTGGTACTGCGACTTGACGCTCACGAGGAACCGCCGCATCGTGGCCTTGGGCACGGCGAAGCGCGCGAGCAGGTCGAAGCTCTCGAACATCTCCATCGCCATGTCCACGAGCTGCGGCGCCGTGAACTCCCACGGCTCCAGGTCCCACGAGTGGATCGCGCGCGCGTGCGCTGCGGCCCCGTCCAAGTTGGCGCTCGCGATCATCGCCGCGCTGTGCGCGTCGGGGTCCGGCAACGACATCGACGGCACCGACGCCGGCGGCGACGGGAGATCTGCAAAGCTGCGCGCGCTCGCGTGCGACCGACGACGCGACAGCGTCGGCGTCGACGTGTACTGCGAGAGGAAGGAGCTCGTGACGTGCGTCGTCTCGCTGCCGGAGGCCTCGAACACGAGCTCCCAGGCGCGGCGCTCGATGATCGACCGGAGCTCGGCGCAGATCGCGACGAGGATCTTGACGTCCTCGTCGCAGAAGCGCGCGTGGGCCTTGCCGACCTTGTTGGCGGCGTAGAAGACCGCGATGACGCTCTCGTCGCCGCCGTGGCGCTGCGGCGGCGCCTTCACCGGGACACAGAGCAGGTTGCGCGTCTTGACGCCGGCGACCTCGTCGTACGCGCGGCAGAAGTCCGGGTGCGCCGCCGCGTCCGCGAGGTTCACGACCTCGCCCTTGTCGGCGACGACGCCCTGGAGGAACTGGCCGACCGGGACCGCGAAGCCCTTCCAGTCGGCGCCCGCGCGGCAGAAGACGCTCTTGGCGAGCGGGTCGACGAACAGCAGCTCGCCGTGCTCGACGTTCAGGATCTGGCACACGGTCTCCACGACCGCCTTGAACACGTCGCCGACGTTCTCGTTCGTGGACGACATGACCTGCATGAGCGCGAGCAACGCGTCGCTGCGCCGCGTGGCCGCGCGCGCAGCCTCGAACAGCCGCGCGTTGTGGAGCGCGATCGCGACGTAGTAGGCGATGCCCCGCGCGAGCTCCTCGTCGTCGCGGTCGAAGTACTGCTTCGCGAGCTTGTTGACCATCTCGAGGACGCCGAGCACCTTGCCCGTCGCGTCCTTGATCGGCACCGCGAGGATCGAGCGCGTGACGAAGCCCGTCTGCCTGTCCACCGCCTGGCTGAACCGCGCGTCGGCGTACGCGTCCGGAACGTTGATCACCTCGCCGCTCGTGGCGGCGGCGCCGATGACGCCGGCCGACACGGGGATCCGGAAGCCGTCTTGCGCCAGGTCGCAGTTGATGTCCGAGCCCACGGGCGAGTAGAGCTCGCTCCCGTCGTCGTTCATGAGGAACATGCTGCACTTGCTCGCGCCCATCGGCGCCTTGATCGCGTCCATGATCGCGAGCAGCAGCGCCGTCGTCTCGAGCTCCCGGAAGAGCACGGCCGAGAGGTCGAGCAGCGTCTGCGCCTTGCCCTGCGCCTTCAGGATCGCCTCGTGCAGCTCCGAGCTGTGCAGCGCGCCGCCGATGTGCCGGCAGATGCTCACGCTGAGCGCCACGTCGGCCTCGGTGAACGCGGCCGCGTCCTTCTTGTCGCGCATCATGACGACGCCGTTGAGCTCCGCGTTGGCGCTGAACGTCGGGATGAGCAGCACGTCCACGACGTCCGAGCTCGCGCCGGGCGGCAGCCGCAGCGAGTCCGCCAGCTCCTTGGAGCCCACGACGACGCTGTTCGGCGTCGGCCGCGTCGCGAACGCGCGGGTGGTCAGGTACACCGGCTCGCCCGCGAGCGCGGCTCTGCCGACCGCGCCTTCGCCGAACTGCACGGTCACGGGGCAGCACGTCGAGGTCCCCGCGAGGCGGGACCAGAGCATGTTGGCGTCCTTGTCGTACGCGTACACGACGCAGTGCTCGATCGCCAACATCTGCCGCAGCAGATCCGCGAGCGACTCGACCGACACTTCGTTCGAGCGCGTCTCCGACGCTCGTCGCGCTCGGCCTCTCGACGTTGGCGACACAGCTCCCACCACCCGACTGAGGTTGAGTTCGCTCGAGTCGCTGTCGCTGTCGCTGTTGCTGCTGCTGCCGCCGCCGCTCGCGACTCGCCTCGGAGACTTTGCGCCGGTAGTCGGCGAGCGCAGCGGCGCGCTGCTCGCGGAGCTCGACACGACCTCGCTGATCTTGTTCCGGTTCGCGAACGCCTTGATGACCTTGCCGACGAAGACGCGGAAGACGTTGAGCGAGCCGCTCCCACTCGAGCTCGAGAGCCACGAGCTGATCACGCGCGCGTCGTAGCGCGAGTTGAAGATCTCGACGACCGCTTGGACGTTGTTGTCGCCGTCGGTGAGCGGGATGCACACGTACGACTAGCGACACGAGAGTTGGTTAGCGTACTGGGATGTCAACACTGTTCAACACTGTTCGAAAGGCCGCACCCGAAGTTCGATGTTCGCGATGCCGTCGACGATCTGCGCGTCCTCACACGACGCCGCGCACGCCAGCTGCAGAGGCTCGCCGGAGCGGAGCGACTCCTGCAGCAAGCCCTTCTTCGCGCGCGTCGACGGGTAGATCGTGCGGCCGTCGAACTCGAGCACCGACCGCTTCGTCTCGAAGATGATGAAGCAGTTCTCGGCGTCCAGCAGCGACAGGAATTGCTCCTGTTGCGAAGCGCGTCGAGCGCTCGTCAGCGCCAGCGCCGACAGCAGGAGTGAGAAAGAGCGAGTGAGAGAGAGGACAACGCACCCGGATCTTCACGAACACCTCCATGAAGTCGTCCTTGGCGCTCATGACGGCGTCGACGATCGCTTGCTGCGAGAGCGCGAAGCGCTTGAGGTGACGCTGCATCAGGTCCTTCGAGAGCCACCGCGTGATGCACACGTGTTTCTGCAGGAGGCGCCAGCGCCGTCGCGCGCTCTCGCTCGCGGCATCTGCAAACGAGGACGTCGCGTCCAGCCGGTCGCCCAGCGCTGCTGCCGCCATCTTCCTCTTCTTGCGGATGTTCGAGTTGCCGCCGCCCTGGCGCGCGGCCACGTTGTGGACTTTCGCGCTGCCGGGCATTGTGCGGTCTGGAGCAGGTCGCGGTGCTTGGCTTGGCTCGCTTGGACGCCGCCGGTTGTGGTGAAGGAGATGATGCGGGCCGGGCTGTTGTCTCACACCTGCGGCTCTCGTTGCGAAATGCCGGTCGCGCGCACAGTCTATGCCTCGGGTCTCAGGTCAGATCCGACGCCAGTCTGCTGGTCCGTGCTGGTGCCGAGGGTGCAGTGCACCCTCGGCACCAGCACGGACCAGCAGGCGGCGTCTTCAGCGTACGAGCGGAGCAGCTGGTTGGCGGTCCAAGACACGGAGGAACTCGGTTCTGAGCCCCCACGACGAAGGACGGACCGTCCGATCCGCCTCCGCGGCTGTCTTGAGACAACAAGAGACACGTTCGTGTCGGACACCCGCTCACTCGTCGTGAACGACTCGGGTTCTTATGCCACCGAGTGATCTGGTCGAGACACCTCAAGGGCGGCTCGAGTAGCCAGACGAGGGCTCGGGATGCTCCATCCGCTCGGATTTGGATCACGGAACGCGAGATCGACACGCGCGACTGAGAACAAGCACGAGTGTGAGGGGGGATGCAGCACCACTCAGACTCGAGCGTCAACAACAAAGCAGTTGAGGGGGGGGGGGGGGGGGGG
>JAASGM010000576.1:0-16449 GCA_023334215.1 Globisporangium cystogenes | reverse complement strand
TCAGCTCTCAGCTCTCAGCTCTCAGCTCTCAGCTCTCAGCTCTCAGCTCTCAGCTCTCAGCTCTTAACCTCGTCGAGGGACGAATACTCGTTCTTAGCTCATTCTCGTTTTATTAGTGGGGAGCAAAAATCAGTTGGATTCATGGCGAGCAGTGGTCACCGACGTGCGTTCGACGCGCTCTTCCCGCCCCTGCTGCAGACGCCGGGCAGCGACGACGCAGGTGACGTGGACATCAGCGTGGACGACATCGCGCTGCCGCCGCTGGAGCAGGCGGTGGACGCCGCACTGTACCGCGCGCTGCAGCGCTGGAACGCGTTCGAGCCGGCGGCGCTCGAGGCCGCGCTGCCGTACGCCAAGCGCCTGCGCCGGGCTCGCGCCGTCGTGCGCTGGGCGCTGTACGAGAGCGGCGCGCTGAGCAGCGGCGACGAAGGTGGCGATGAGCAGACCGAGCAGACGGAGCAGCCCGAGCGCCGCCGGCCCCGCAGGCGCCGCAGGCACCGCGAGCGCGCGCGCCGCCGCCGCCAGCTGCTCGACATGTTCGCATCGCTCCCAGAGGTCGACGCGCTGCGCGCCGAACGCGAGCCGAGCGCGCGGCTGCGCGAGTTCGCGGCCACGTTCGCGGCCAAGACGCGCGCGCTGCAGCAGAAGCGCTCGACGGGCGACACGAAGTCGCACGGGAGCTTCGCGTTCGCGCGGCCGGCGCCGGCGCTGGCGCCAGAGCCCTCGTCGCGAGCCGGCGGAGCGGACGAGGCGCAGACCGAGCGCGACGCAGCGCAGCAGCAGGAGGCCGAGGCGGCGGCGGCGCGCAGCGTGGCGCAGCAGAACAGCCTGCTGCTCGCGCGCGGGATCGACGTGGCGGCGCACGCGGCGTCCACCGGCGCCGGGGCGAGCGCCGAGGAGCTCGTGACCTGGCTCGACGTGCTGCACCCGAGCAAGGACCCGTCCAAGACGCAGTCGTTCCTCGTGCGCGAGTCGCAGACGCTCGCGGACGTCGCCGACCTTATCGTCTGCGCGAACGACCAGCGCCTGGGCGACCACGACCGCGCGTCCAAGCTCGTGTACTTCGCCGGCCAGTTCTACGCCGACTGCCGGCGCGCGGACCTCGCCGACTACGGCGACGAGATCCGCGCGTGGATCCGCAAGGCGCCCGAGCGGAGCGCCAGGTTCGGCGCGCCGGCGGACGGGGCGCCGTCGCTCGCGATGGAGGCCACGGCGTTCCGCGACCTGCCGCTCCAGGTCGACCTGCCCGGCGTGTACATCCACCAGGGCGAGTGCGAGCACCTGCTCCGCGTCCGCGACGCGCGGCTGCCGCACGACCTGGACGCTCCGAGCCGCGGCGGCGCGTTCCCGATGCGGCTGCCGAACGCGCGCCACCGCGCGCTGCGCAACTGCCTCGCGTGCCAGCAGTTCAGCGCCAAGTTCATCTGCTACGGCGACCGCCTCGGCATCTCGGACCCGATGTTCTTCTGCGAGCGCTGCTACCGCGCCGCGCACTTCGACCGCGACGGCGAGCTCGTCTACCGCGACTTCCAGTCCTTCCCCTACATCCAGGACTAGCGACCGCACGACGCGTGTGTACATTACAGCAGTGTGTCTGGGAGGCGCGTGGCCGCTAGACGTGCTCGCCGTCGTCGTCCAGCGTGTTGAGCGTGTTGACGTGCGCGTTGCTGCTCAGCAGCCGCCTGTCGTTCTCGTCGCCGGTCAGCGCCAGTGCCAGGTCGAGAGCTCTCCGCGAGCCCGCGGAGTTTGGCGGCGGCGCGACGCTCGCCACCACGCTCGCTGCTGCTTTGCCGCCGGTCACGGAGCGGTTGCTCGCCTGCTGCGCCAGCGACGCGCGGATCCCGGAGATGGCGGTCGGCGCCTTCGTCGGGGCGGCGGCGCCCGTCTCCTCGGGCAGCAGGATCGAGCTCACGCTCTTGGGCGAGTCGCCTTCTCCGTCCGCGTTCACCCGGCCGATCGGCCCCGACCCGACGCTCCCGTTGGCCGTCGCGTTGCCCGCGTCGCTCTCGGCGGCGGGGGGCTCGACGAAGTCGACCAGGTACGTGTCCATGAGGCTCACGTTCGTGAACGCCGCCTTCTTGTGGAACGTGCACCGGATGTCGGGCATGCCCTTGACGACCTCCATCACGATCGGACTCACGAGCGTCATCTCCGGCACGCCGTTCGACTCGAGCTCGTTCGCCGTGAGCGCGTCCGGCCCCCACATGTCGTACCGCAGCGTCGTCGTGCCGATGACGCCGCCGATGATGTTGCCGATGTGGATCCCGATGCGCATCTGCAGCCGCTCGCCCGTGTTGGGGTCCTGCACCTTGCGGACCTCCTTGTGCATGTCCCGCGCCATCGCCAGCAGGTCCCGGATGTGGCTGCGGATGTGCATCTGGAACTTGTGCTTGAGCGTGCTCCGGCGCGCGAGCGCGTTGCTCATGCCCGGCCGCTCGCTGGACGCCAAGGCCTGGTCGACGACGGTGCCAAGTGGCAGCACGCGACTGCTGGCGCCGCGAGCCGGCCCCGCTCCGGCGCCGACACCCGCCGCCCCCATGAGCGGTCCGAGACTCATGTCGACGTACGGCAGCCCGGACACGATCACGTACGCGTCGCCGATCGTCTGCATCTTGAACACGCCGTGCTTCTCCGTGAGCTTGTCAAACGCGCAGAAGAGCGACGCGAGGATGTTGACCACCTGCGCCGTGTCGGCTTGCGACGCGATCGACGTGAAGCCCTTGATGTCGGAGAAGAGGATGCCCACCTGCTGGTGCTGGTCGCACACGGTCTCGCCCTCCTTGAGCCGCATCACGACGGCCGCGGGCAGCATCTGGTACAGCAGCCGGTCGGCGTTCATCGTCTCGATCTGCGTGCGCGTCTTGAGCCAGATCTGCCGCCGCGTGAAGAACTCGACGTTGTTCGACGCCACGAAGTTGGTGATCACCGAGAGGTACGTCAGCACGAGCGGATAGCTCGTCTTGAAGTTCGAGTTGAACAGCGTGGCGTCCTGGTGGAAGACGTCCAAGCCGATGAGGCTCGTCATCGTCACGCCCGCGAGCGCCAAGAGGTTGAACGCCACCGTGTGCCGATGCAGGATCGAGCCGCCGTTCGAGACGACGAACATCGCGAGCACGATGTCGAGGCACAGGTTCACGTAGCGCGGCGACGTGTCGATCTCCATGACGTAGTTCAGGCGCCAGAGCAGCGCCTCGCTCAGCGTGAAGCAGCAGAGCCCCAAGAGGTACTCCCCCACGAGCACGTTGCGCAGCTTGAACTCCGAGTAGTCGGGGAACTCGCTTCGCGCTCGGCGAGCGACGAACACCGTCGCAAGCGCGTACACGCTCCGGATCAGCAAGATCGCGACGTACGTCGACGCGGAGATCCGCGTGTCTTCGTACGCGGTCTGCAGCAGCTCGAGCGTCAGGTCGCGCATGCACGTGAAGAACGCGTACAGCGCGAGCAGGAACAGGGTCGTGCGCGCGCCTTCCACGCGGTCCGGCAGCGTGCTCTCCATGTACTTGTGCTCCATCTCCTCCTCCTTGAAGTACAGCAGCCACGCCCGGATCTCCGAGAGCATGTGTTCCTCTGCGCTCGAACTCCCCTCCGCCTTGCCGAGGAACTGCGAGGACGGGGGCGTCCCGAGCAAGAGGCGAAGCGGATCGTACTTGGCCCAGCGCTTCTTGGCTCGCTGAACGATCTTCTGCCGCGTCACGCTGATGAAGTCCGTGTCGATCCCCTTGCGGCCGTTGTGCTCCGACATGATCAGCGACTCGCGCTTGACCATGTGCTCGAGCTGCCCGAGCACCGCTATGTGCGCGAGCTCGCTCAGCGGCTCGCCGACCATATACGTGGTCATCGAGCCCTTGCCTTTCACCTCGATCTGCCGCTCTTCAAAGCTGAAGTGGCCCGCGAGCTTCTTGTATGTGACCTGCGAGACCTGGCAGCGGCCCGTGACCCCCGTCGACTGCATTCGCGACGCCGTGTTGACCGTGTCCCCAAAGAGCGAGAACTGCTGCTTCTTCATCCCGACCAGCCCGCTCACGACGCGTCCCGAGTGGATCCCGACGCGCAGCTTGATCCCGTTCCCGTTCGACGCGGTGCACTTCTCCAGCGTGCCGAGCATGTCGATCGCCATGGACACTGCGCGGAGCGCTGCCTCTTTCCCGCGGTCCTTGCCTTGGAGCCCCGCGCAAGCCATGTACGTCTTCCCGACCGTCTCCATCTTCCGGACGCCGTGCTTCTGGCAGATCTGGTCGAAGAGCGAGTACACGCGGTCGAGCAGCGAGACCACCTCTGTCGGCGCGAACCGGTTCACGAACGACGCGAAGTCCGCGATGTCGCAGAACAGGATCGTCACGTCCTTCTCGTCCTCGCTGATCAGCGTGTCGCCCTTCTGCATGCGCTGCACCACGTGCTCGGGGAGCATGTTCTTGAGGATCTGGGTCGACCGCTTCTGCTCGATCAGGAGCGAGCGGCTCTGCAGGAAGTCGCGCCGCATCGTGATCTGCAGCGAGTAGCACGAGTACGCGCCGAACGTGATCACGAACGCCAAGTACAACGCGAAGAGCAGCAGGTCGGGCAGATCCTGCGAGCCTTGGCGCTTGATCCCGACTTTGTCGGCCAGGAGGTAGAACGCGCAGTTGTAGATCGACAGCATGAGCGCGTACAGGAACTTGACTCGGATGACCACGAAGAGGCCGATCGGGTAGAGTGCTGCCGCGAACGTCCCCGTGTCCGAGATCGTGAGCGTGAGCGCCATCCCGACCGCGCAGTACGGCAGCAGGATCGCGCTCTGGTAGTACTCGATGAAGAGCTTAGTCCGGGCCACGCGCATGTACGCGACGTCGCAGATGAAGAAGCCCGCGCGGATCCACACGTACGACGCCTCGTTCTCCCAAAAGTACTCGTACAGCGCATACAACGGAATCACGATCGCCAGGATCTTCAAGCAGAAGATGATGCGAAGCCGCTCTCGCAGCGCGAACGTCAGCTCGTACTCGCTCTCCAGCGTCTGGTGCTCTTCGCCCATGAACTCCAACGTGAGCGGGTGCACACTTGGCTGCACGTTGAGGGCGCGAGAGCTCTGCGCGTCGTCTTCGTTCAGCATCGGGTCGGGAAGCCCGATCTCCTGGGCAAGTTCGCGCTGCAACGCGATCAGCTGCTTGGACAGCTCGTCGTGCTCGGTCGGGCGATCAAAGTCGCGGAACTTCTGACTCCACTCGCCGTCCAGCAGCGACGCAGTCAGGTCGGTTCGGCCGCCTGGAGCAGTCAACGGCGGGCTCTGGTCGTCGAAGCGACTCGATCTCTCTTCAGTGAACTTTGTCCCGCGGAGGTTGGCGATCGAGAAGTCTGCAGCGTCGAACGTGCCGGAGTGCCCGAGTCCGCTGTCGATCTCCTGGATGATGTCGTTGCTCGAGGGCAGGTACATCTGCTTCAGGTACATGATCGTGAAGTCCGGCGCGACGGAGGCGATCGTCGTAAAGAGGATGAGCAGCCAGAACGTCATCTCGGTGAACAGCATGTCCGAGATCCCGTAGAAGTCGCGAAAGACGTCGAAGGTCGTGAAGATGCCGTACGCGCGCGAGTACGCCGCCACGAACACGAGGTACGCCGCGAACCCGCCAAAGAGCGACAAGTAGTGGAAGCGGCCCCACCGGTGCAGACGCTGCATTGCCAGACTCGCGCGCAGGGTGACTGTGATCACCATGACGCCGTACACCACGGTCCCGTCGGTGAACAGTCCGTTCGCGTGCCCTTCGGTCGACGAGATGCCGCTCAGCGCGCTCGTCGCGAAGAAGAACACCAGCAGCGAGTGCATGAGCGCGTTCAGGATCCACACGCACAGCCGCTGGATGCTCAGCTCGCTCCGCTTCAGCGAGCTTCGGTACACGTACGGATGCTGCAGCACGGTCGCGTCGCGGATGTCTTCGTCTGCGATCCCGAGGACAAAGATCGGCAGCAGCGTGTACATGACGTTCCAGCCGACCATCAAGTACGACTCGTACAGCGTCTGCCCAGAGTACGCGTTCCGCAGCGAGTAGATGAACAGCGTCACCATCAGCGCCATGTTCTTGTAGAACGAGAAGAGGATCACGCGCGCGACGCGGCGGTGGTTCCAGCGGCCGTGGACGAGCAGCAGCCGCGACAAGTTGCGGAACGTCGCGATCGCGAAGTCCGCCGCGCGCACTGCCTGCATGCCCTCGTGGCCATAGATCCCGACCCCGACATGCGCTTCTTGGATCATGCTGACGTCGTTGCCGCCGTCACCAACCGCGAGCGTCAGCGGCGACCCTGGAGCCGACTTCATCAGCCCGACCACTTGCGCCTTCTGCATCGGGCTGAGCCTGCACGCGACGACCGACGTACACTGGGTCGCGAGTTCCATGAACAGCTGGTGCGATGGGATCGGCGCGCTGTTGTCCGCCACCGATGCCCGCGTCGACCCGTGTCTTGACGAGACGCGCTGGTTGCGACCCGTGGGGGACGACGGACTCGCGTCGTGCGTGCTGCTGTGCAGCTGGATGGGGAGGCTACCGGCGGACTTGGTCGACGCCGACTCGTTGACAAGAAAGGTGCCAGTCAGAGGGTGCGGCAGCTCTCGCTCCTCCACGAGCACGTCCAGTTTGGCGGCGCTGCTCGTGTCCGGAAGCTTTGCCCTTGGCAGCACCAGCGCGTCGGCAAGCAGGAACTCGAGCGCCTCGCCGTTGATCACGAGCGACATGTTGCGCGTCGCGACGCCAGGCACCCACACGCCTTCGCGCTTCAACTTGCGCCGCGCGTTCGCGATCTCGTCGAGGCAGTCCTGCTTGTTCTTGCCCTTGATGATGATCATCTTGCTCCGCTCGCCGATCAACCCGCACATGTGGCCGACCGAGATCGCTGTTTCGTCCTTGTCGCCCGTGAGCATCCAGATGTTGACGCCTGCTTGGCTCAGCTGGTTGATGCACTCCTTGACGCCGTCTTGCAGCAGATCTTCGACCCCGGTCGCGCCGAGGAGGTAGATCGACGTCTCGATCTTCTTGGCCACCTCGAGGCACAGGTGCTCTCGGTCCGAGAGCGACTTTCGCGCCAAGTTGTACTCGCTCTTCCACGCACTGTACTCGGCTCTCGACAGCGTCTTGAACCCGAGCAGCAGCGTCCGGAGCGCCATCGCAGCGAAGTAGTGCACGTGCAGCCCCAGCTTGCTGATGTCCTGCGCGTTCGCCGCGTTCGCGAACATGACGGTGTCGGCTCCTTTCGAGAACACGAGGATCTCGTCCTCGCCCCCTTCCGAGGAGCTCTCGCCGCCATCGCGCTCGCGACTGGCTTCTCCGTCACTCGCTAGCGCTCTCTCCAGCTCGGTGAGACTGTCTTTCTTTTCTTCGTCCGCGCCTGCCTTCGGATCTTGCTGCCTTCTTCTCTGCTTCGACTTCGCTGCGTGCTCTGGACCTTGTGCTAAAGCAGCGCCATCGAGGTCGCCAGCACCGTCGGCAGAGGAGTGGATCTGCTGCACGACGACCGACATGCACTTCCTGGTGCTGTCGAACTCGTTCAGAGCGAGCAGGCGATACGTCTCCGACTTCCCGAACAGCTTGATGTGGATCAGGTCCCCCTCGCGCTCCTCGTACACGCAGTTGAACTCCATCGCAGCGTTCAAAAGCGCGACTTCGTCCGGTGAAGACCCGTAGTACTTGCGCTCGAACTTGGACGACAGCGCTCCGCTCCACGGGAACTTGTCGGCAGCTTCCGTCGAGCCGTTCAGAGCGTTGACTCCGCTGATGTGCCGCAGCCCGTTGACGCCTGTTTTGGTCGAGCTCGAAGACTGGTCGTCCCCTCGCCCTGCTGTCGCTCGAGCGTTCTCTTCGATCGCCACCGAAGCAGAGTGGCAGAGCAGCAGGCAGCGGAAGAACGGCCGCGCCAGCTCCAGCGAATGCTGCTCCTTCCCCATGTACCGCGACGGGTGCTCGATCATGCTCAGGAGGTGGTAGTACGGCCGAACATCTTTCTCGGAGAGCGACGCCTGCTTCACGATCCGCTTGCCTTCGGACCCTTCGCGACCCGAGGACGGGTGCTTCGCTCCGGAGCTCGCGCTCGACGGCGGTCCGCTCATTGGGAAGCGCGTCGACGACTCGCTCTCTGAGAGCCCTCCTCCTGTCGCCTTGGCGAGTCGTCGCAGGTTCATGTCGGTCCCGTCGTAGATGACGCCGCCGATGCTGCACACCTTGAAGAGCATCTGGTTCTTCGTCAGCGTGCCGGTCTTGTCCGTGAAGATGTACTTGATCTGTCCGAGGTCTTCGTTCACGTTCGACGTGCGCGCTGTGACACCGTGGCCGTTGTCGGCGCACCGAAACTTCGGGTCGCTCTCGATCCGCCGCGCTTGGTACCACTTGACCACCTCGAGGCTGATGTAGAGCGATATCGGGACCATGTTGTTGTACAGGATCAGGTACGTGACCCACGCCTCGAAGAACTCTCTCACACCGATCTTCTTGACGATGTGCAACGCCGCAGCGTGCGATGGCTGCAAGTGCACCTTGTGGGCGAAGATGGACGCCTGGATCGAGCTGATGAAGCACACGCCGAAGAGCACTGCGAA
This sequence comes from Globisporangium cystogenes, assembly GCA_023334215.1. Taxonomy (NCBI): domain Eukaryota; phylum Oomycota; class Peronosporomycetes; order Pythiales; family Pythiaceae; genus Globisporangium; species Globisporangium cystogenes. The sequence goes on along the minus strand of JAASGM010000576.1, from coordinate 7,892 downwards.
GATCAGGAGAATGCACCGGTTTGCAGTGTGGTCCAGTCGACTGAACTTGGACGGGATCGCCTTCATGTTCTGCACCAGCTTCGTGTCGTTCCCGGCTCCGACGACGACGCCGACGACCCACTTGGTATTGCTCAGCTTCATCCCTCGCAGCATGACGTTCTCGATGCTGATCGGAAGCTCGTCGACGTCGGGCGGGACGTCGTGCGTCGGTGTCGGAGGAGACCCGGATTCGGCGGATCGCAGCCTCGCTTGGCGCTCGAGGGCGTCGCGCTTCGCCTGCTCGTTCGCGTACGATATCCGCAGGACGCCGTCGAAGCTGTAGAGGCGCTTGTTCGGGAGCTCGCACCGGAGCTCCGAGTTGAGCGACGAGCCGAAGCTCACGCCGTTCTCCGGGACGATCTGGTTCCACTTGAGGCAACGGCGCACCTTGAGGTTCGACTCGCCGTCGAGACTCGACGTCTCGCACATGGCTTCGTCGTCCTCGTGGCTCGAGAACAGCAGCACGATGTCCGCGGGGATCTGCTCCTTGTCGTACACCTTGACGACGTGGCCGACGCGCACGTTCTTCCAGAACACGGGCTGGAACGACATGCCGCGCGCGCTCGAGCCGCTCTCGACCACCGCCGCGGGCGTCTGCGCCACCTTCCCGGTCGACTTGTCGGCGCTCGCGCTCTCGGCCGTGGCGCCGAGCACCTCGACCCGCTGGTGGTTGACGCAGTTGTCCTGCTGGTGCCGCAGGCGATCCTCGAGCCCCTCCTTGACCATCGTCGCGAAGAGCACGATGGCCAGCGGGCCGATCGTCGAGTACTCGTTCGTGGGCGAGAGGTCCGTGAAGAGCTGCAGGAGCGAGATGATGAGGAAGTAGAAGTTGGCGATGCGGCGGAACTGCTCGAAGAGCGACTTGGGCAGGAAGTTGAGCAGCGTGTACTTGGACGAACGCACCGCGTTGGCGTAGTACGCCAGCGCGCCGAACTTCTTGGCGACGTAGCCCGCGTACTCGTGCGTGCGCGGCGCGTCGTTGATGAAGAGCACGCGACTCTTGACCGGCGACGCGTCGGCGGCCGCGCTCGCGAGCTCCTGGCCGGGCACACTGCGCACGCGGTTCCAGCCGAGCGCACGCGCGAGTGCACTGAGCGGCGGTTGTCGCGCGGTGGGCGGCGGCGGCGAGCGCGGCGCCGCGACGCCGGGGACGATGCCCGTGGCGGCCGCCAGACCCTCAGTCTCCAGGCGGAAGAAGTGCTGCGGCGCCGCCATTTCCGGCGCGTCGGGCGAGGCTGCGCCTCGGAGGCTTCGGGCCGGCGGTGGTGGCCTCCTGCTACTGCTTCGTGCTCGCGCACGTGTGTGCGGCGCTCGCGGCGCTCGTCCAGGACCGATATAGGTGATGCCATCATGTTGAAAGGTCGCAGTTCGATAGTGTGAGAGACACAAAAGAAGGAGGAACAACATAACGTACCGAACACAAGATATTGCAAAAAACGGACGAGCACGAGCAATTTTGTCGGATTCGAATTCTTGTACGCAAAACAATAGACAGAGTCGGCTCTTTCGAATTGCATACTTGCGATTCCCGTCTCACATACAAACCACAAGTGAAACACTGTCTTCAAGCTGGAGAAGCGAGCGAGATCATGAGCTGGTCGGGGGCGACGACCGGCTACGCGCCCGGCGGTCTGCTCAAGAAGCCGTCGTCGGTCGGCGCGATCCTCAACGCGGTGACCCAGCAGCAGCAGCACCACCAGCACCACCAGCACCTGCAGCAGCAGCAGCAGTCAGCGCCGCAGCAGGCGCCGCTGGCGCTCGGCGAGTCCGACGGCGCCGGCAGCGGCGCGCTCGCGCAGGCGGCGGACGAGCAGGAGGTGGTGGTGCCGCTCGTGCTCTGGGGCGAGCGCCCGCGCGTCGCCGTCTCCTGCGTGCACGTGCTGCAGCTGCCGCTCTCGCAGCCGAGCCAGAACTCCAACACCCACGCGAGCTTCGTGCGGTGCAACAGCGGCGGCGCCGCTGGCAGCAGGAGCGCCGGCGCGTCCTTCCGGCGGCCGAAGAGCTCGAGTGGCGGCGGCGGCACCGCCGACTTTGCGGGGCTGCAGATCCAGATCGTGGACGACGACGACGACGACGACGCGGACGCCGACGAGTCGCGCCGCCAGGTGTGCGTGTTCGCGGGCACGGCCGATGGCCTGGTGGTCTACTGGCTCTTCGAGCAGGACGCCGTCGTGCAGGTGAACCTGCTCGTGTTCTCGGGCGACGACGCGAGCCGCAGCAACAGCGAGAAGCAGAGCGCGGCCGCTTCGCCCGTGCAGGGGATCGTGAGCGGCACGGACGAGTGGGGGCAGAGCATCGCGGTCTCGGTCACGCGCGGCGGCGCCGTCGCGCGCTGGCAGCTGCCGAACGGGATGTGCTCGGGCGCGAGCGCGTCGCTGGCCAAGCAGCTCGCGCCGGTCAAGGGCCTCGAGATGTTCTGCAACAGCCGGTACGCGATGGTGTACTCGGCGGAGACGCGGATGATGGTGCTCGACTCGTGGAGGATGAGTCTGCTCTACTGCATGGACACTGCGCAAGAGCAGATCCGGCGCAGCATCGCTGTCGGAGAGCTCCGCATGCCAGCGTTCAAGGCGGCGGGGGCCGGCGCCTTGAGGAGCTCGCTGCCGGCGAACACCAGCACCGCGCGAATCGGACTCCACGTGCAGACCAGCGACATCGCGTCGAGCGCGTCGAGCTACGCGAGCAGCGGATCTGCCCACGCGGGTTCGTCGTCGGCGTCGCTGATCGGAGCGTCTGCCGCGAACCTGAGCAAGTCGTTCAGCAGCGCGGCTCCGCCCGGAGCTCCAGTGACGACGACGGGGCTCGTGTGGGACTCGCTCGTCATCTCGCTCGGTGCAGAGGGACTCGTCAAGTGCTTCCTCTGGTCCAAGCCTCGCGGCGTCTCGACTGCTCCGAGCTCCGCGTTTGGCGGCTTCCAGTGGGTCCAGGAGAGCTGCTGGGTCATCTCGTGGGCGGACGAGGCAGACGACATCACGTGCTCGCAGAGCACGTCGCTGAAGGACGGCGACCACATGAACCCGCAAACAGCGCTGATGCGGTCGATCAAGAGCAGCTACTTCCCGTTGGCTGTGCGACTCTCCTCGGACTCGTCTCTCGTGTTGTTCATCTGGAAGACCAAGTGGGCAGTGCTGAAGCGCAAGTGGCTGTGCGAGGTGGACGGGCTCGTCAACAGTGCCGGCTCGTCCCCTCGGAACAAGCCTCCGAGCAGAGCAAAGGCCGGCGCCTTCGTCGGGACGTGCAGCATCCCGCCAGCGACATTGCTCGGACACGGGAAGAGAGAGCGCAGTGGTAGCGAGGCCGCGAAACAGCCTCCGCTCATCGAGTCCGTGTGCTGGGAGCACGGCGAGTTCGTGAGTGACAACCAAGTCGTGCTGTGGACGAACACCGGTCACGTCTTCCGATTCGCGGCGAGCAGGAGTTCGGTCAGCCCCGCCGGGAAGCTCTTCATCTTCACGAAAGACCAAGACCAGTTCGTGCCACGAAGCAACTTCAAGAACCTCCGTGCTATCGAGAAGGGCCAGTACATTGCGTACCTGCACCAGTGCGGATGTTGCGGACAGGACGACAGCAAGGCCAGTGTGGCGAGACGGCTTCTCTCTGCTGCAAGCAGCGATGTCGGCGCTCGACTGGAGTCATCGTCCGGTTTCACTGCGTGCGTCCAGTCAGCCGGCAACTTCTTCGTTCCGTCGTCTCCGCTCTCGTCTTCGTTGTCCCAGACAAAGCTGATCCATGTGTGCAAGCGCGGGAGTGTGGGCTTCTGGGACGTTCCTCCGAACAAGTGTTTGTCCCCGCCGCGGATGGCAAAGTCGCACGCGTTTCCAGTCCACTTGTACGACCCCGTCAAGTTCCATTCGTTCGAGGCGGGATTCGGGAGCTTCGGCTCGGACGAAACCCGTGCGCGACCGAGAGATGTCCAGTCTGGCAGCCACACAGCTCGTATATCCCACCTGGTGCTCGGGCGTGAAGGATCTGGGTCATCGTCGTGGAACAGCGAGGCGCAACAGCTTGGGAGGCGATTGAAACGAGCACGAAGAAGATCAGCGGATCCCGCAAAAGCGGTGTCGCTGGGTACGGTGATCACAGGCTTCAATGGTACGGAGAGCCCTGTACCCTCTTCAGCGAACGGAACCAGCAGTGCGCGATCTGCTTCACCTCTGCTGGAGTCATCCCGACGAGCGACAACGATCTTCGGCGGATCCACCTCCGACATATCTGCGCAGTACTTGATGGACGTTCCTGTGATGGTGAAGGGTTTCTCGGACGGGAGTGTGGAGATCGAGTTGCTGGGAAGGAAGAGGGGAACGAAAGGCGCAAACCCTGCCACTTCGAGCAACGCATCCGTGTATCTGGCATGTCATGCAGGAAGCGTCACAGCCATCGCTCACTGCACGTGGACTGCACCGAGTCTAACTACTGGTTCAGCTGATTCAATGTCCCTGCCGCCGTCCCCGCTGATTCGTGCCAGTACCACCTCGAGCTCCAGCGACTCAAGCACCGGTGGTAGCAGCATCGCTAGTGGTGGTATCTACATGTCCTCGAAGAAGGCGAATACCTGGAAACGAGGCATCCCAGCGGAAGATTCGATCTTGGCGACGGACAAGAACCCGTTCTATCGCTCGCGCTTCAACACACCCTCGCAACGTCGAAGCTGGTCGACGAGGCAACTGAGTAGCAGTGCGAACTCAGGGGTAAGCGGTGCGGCAGTGTCTGCGCCGTGCAGCCCAAACGTCAGTCCCAGCTCCAGTCCAGGCGGTTCCACGGCGATATACTTCATGGTTTTCACTGGCGGTGAAGATGGAGTGATGCGCGTCATTGAGCTCGCGGTTCGCCCGGTCGAGGCCACGTTCGTGTGCGAGGCGACCGTTTTGCAGAAATTCCACAAGCACCGAGGAGCGATCCAGGAGATCGCGGTTTCCCCCACACGCGATGGTGGCGGGAGCTGGTCAGCATCTGCTCCTGATCGACTCGTCGCGACAGTCGGAAGGGACCGAAAAGTGACGGTGTACGCCCCGATCTACGGCTATCATCCCAGCGGTCGTATAGTGCAGCCGCAAGCGTCGTTCAAGAGCAAATGCTTGGTCGAGTGGGAGTGCATCTTCGAGCTGAGCGAGCACAACGACGCTGTGTGCGACCTCACCTGGCATCTGGAGCGTGGCTTGCTCTACGTCGAGTGCGAAGATCAAATGGTGTACGTGTGGAGCACAGACACTGGCATCTTGGAGCGCTCAGTCCCAACAGCCTTGCTGAACGACGGCGGCGGCACAGCTGATAGTGGCGGAACGACTGATCCTGCGGTGTCACCCGCCAGATCCCTCGTGGAGAGCTCGGAGATGTGGATCGGCGACTCGACTGTGCACGTGCTTCAGTTTGCTGTGATCCGAAGCGCCGAGCACATCAAGAGCAGCTGGAAAGCGTACTTCTTTGGGCTTTCGAGTGCGGAGCCCTCGATTCTGTCCGGACAAGCGGCCGGTTCGGCGAACCCAGTGTCCCCGTACGCGATCGGCTCGATTGAACTGCTACTGCTCTCGTTTCTGCTGTCGTGGGGAGCATCGCCGGAGATCGACCGTGCGTGTCGAGATCTTCTCGGCGTCGACTCTCCGGAGATGGTGTACTCGTGCGCGCTAGTTGATGGCGCGTCAGGCGCGTTGACGATTCCAGTTCCGTGGAAGAGATCCGCGTCGGAACGGTCCGGTTCTCGTCTACAGTCGCCTGGGTCGCACGTGCCACTCGCGAGCTCGTTCGCGCGCAACTGGCAGCACTCGTCAGCACTGTCGGCTAACCTCGCGCTCGGCATCGTTTCGCTGTGCATGAACCTGATGGAGCACAAGTACTCGAAGGCGACTACCGGCGTCGCTGAGAACTCGACTCCCGCTCTGCCGTCGTCGCCGAAAAACAAGGAGGAGTTCCATGTTCTGTGGAGCCAGCTCATCACGCAGCACTCGGTGGTCTTGCCTGACTACGTGCCGTGTTTTCGCGAGCCGGCGCTGGAGTACCTTGCGAAGTTTGGTTTCAACGCGTGCGACTACACCCAACTAGCAGCACGTGCGCTGCTCAACGGAGTGATCAAGCGCTTGCCGGCGAGCTCCCGAAGCACTCTTACTGCCGAGTACTCGACGAAGCTCCATTTCGAGATCGTCCGCCTGGAGATCGAGAGTGGGAGCAGACTGAACGGGTCTTCGTCCGGGTATGCGATCGACTTCTCGTTGGTCGTGTCGCGTCTGGGCTCGCTGGTGATTCTGCTCAGCATGATCGGAACGTGCTACCCGGGAGAGATCTCTCCAGCCGGTGCGCGCGAAGTGTGCGACATCTTGGTGTATCTCCTCCGGTCCCCCGTGCAGCACATCGGCTCTGTCGCGGCGGAGCTGCTGACGAAAGGGCTCATGCTCTTTCGGCCGCACCTTGTCGATCTGTCGTCGCTGATTGTCCAGCTGCTGCTGATCGATATGCGCGAGAAGCAGCGCAGTCCGGACGGCAACGCAAGCCCCGTTTTCGGCAGCAACGCGCGCGTTCTGGCGAACGGCGGGAGCAACGCGTCGCTGAGTCTCTTGATCGAGCTTGGCGCGTGCGAGTCGGCGTTCGTGCTGACACTGCTTCAGCAGGAGATGAACAACAGCGAGCGCTCGCATGCGTTCCGCGAGTGCGTGCTCTTGTATCTCACGGAGCTGATCAACACCCACTATCTGCTGATGTTCCGGCATCTGCCAGCGGTGGTTGACACGATCATGTGCTGCCTGGACCCGACGAAGCTGGAGCGGCGCAAGCGATGCCTCGAACTGAGCACGCGGTGCCTCCACAACCTGGTTCGGCGATTCCCCATGATTGACTTCCACAAAGACACTCAGCGACTCGCAATTGGGACAATGGAAGCCGTGATTCTGATCTACGACTTGCGCACGGCGACCAAGTGGCGCGTGCTGGACGGCCACGCGTCGGCGATCTCCGCTCTCGGGTTTCGCGCGGACGGTCAAATCCTCGTTTCGTACGCTGCGCGAGAAGGAAGCGTGCGCTGGTGGAACAGCGGCAACGCGGGGCTGTTTGGCGGGATGCTCAAGATGCAGCAGTCGTGTCTGAAGGAGCACAAGCTTGACATTCTGAAGAGCAGCGCTAGCGCGCCGTCGTCGAGTGGAGGTGCGAGCGCGGACCTGAAGCAGGTTATTCAGACATGCCGCTTCCAGTTTCTGACTCTCAAGGAGCCTGCGATCGTTGCGTCGAGCGCTGCTGAGCTCAAGGAGAAGAAGATCTTGCGACTGACACGGGAGGACGCGAGCCAGGTCCAGTTCTTGCTGTGACGATTGTGCGTAAAGACAACTGAACTCGCAAGGTGTTTCTCTCCAAAGCAAAGTAGCGAAGTGTCGAGCTCATCTGGTATGTTTCAGTGATCTCTCAACACTGCACAAAGAAGATGGCTGCAAGACAAGGTTTATCACTGCACGATTGCAAAGAGCAGCATGCATGGCTTCAAAATGCGACTGTCAGCGGTGGGATTTGAACCCACGAGTGCGAACACAGCAGAACTTGAGTCTGCCCCCTTAGACCCCTCGGGCACGCTGACGGCTTACTTCTGTTGCTGCAAATGTCCTCTTACGCAACTCATAAAGCGAAGATATGACAGCAGATGTGTAAGTTACTTTGGACTCACGCCGCACTCAGCGAGCGGAGCGGAAGTACAAGTACGAAGTCGCAATTCGGCGATCACGGCAGCACACGCGGCCACCGCCTAGTACTCCTCGCCAAAGTCCTCCTCGCCCTCGCCGTCCGCGGTCTCCGCGCTCACCTCCTCGTAGTCCTTCTCGAGCGCCGCGAGGTCCTCGCGCGCCTCCGAGAACTCGCCCTCCTCCATGCCCTCGCCCACG
>JAASGM010000575.1:0-16452 GCA_023334215.1 Globisporangium cystogenes | reverse complement strand
CCGACACCGACACCGACACCGACACCGACACCGAGCTGTGAGCTGAGCACGTTGTGCTCCTGTCGATTGTGAAATCTATACTGTCGTCTCACCAGATGTGCGGTGCGAGTCGTGAAGTGCGGTGCCAACTCTGGGATGGAGACGTGAACCAAGCACTGAACTTCTCCAGCCTCCACCCAGTCGATCTCGACTGCAACACACGACTGACGCCGTTGTGCAAGGAACAGCAGTGACAAGAAACCGCGTCGTCCAAACACAAGGCGTGTGAACGTGATTCAAGCACACACGATGCAACTCCGACATGAGTATGGCATAAGTAGCGTGGTCTCCTTTCGACTCGATGAGCCATCAAGCACCGTCAGGATGTAGCGCAGCACCTTTGTTCAACAACCTTCGAGCGGTGCCTTCGTGCGACGGTGGCCAAACTGCTTGCGGCGGGCGCCAAGGTCGCTGCTCTGCCTACCTCGCGAAGTCGCGGGAGGGATCGCAGGCAGCGTCACCGAGCTCTTTGGGCCACCAGAGTCCTTCGACGACCGCCGGCCTCTCCGCCCAGCGGCTGCCGCGTTCACGCGCGAACCTGCGCAGTTCGCCGGCTTGTGAGGCGTCTGCGAAGTTCGTGCCGGCGTCGCGACATCGATCGACAGCGAGCGGCACGATTGGCGGCCAGCGAAGCTGCCTCTGCGCTTGGACGGCGTCGGCGTCGAGGCGGAAAGCGGCGGCGCGGCCGCCTCCGAGCCCAAGAGGAGCAGCGCAGCAGCCGAATGAGGCTTCGCTCCCGACGGCTTCCGCTTCGGTGCTGAGTCCGCTTTGGTCGACACCAGCACCGCCTTCGCAGGAGCAGCACCACCACCACCAGAGGGCGGCGCCGCTCTCGGGAACGGCCGGCGAGCAGACGGTCGACCCCGATCGCCAGTGCTCGGCTTCCTTTGAGCGCTTGTTGGTGTCTGCGGGTGCTGCGGCGGTGGTGGTCTTCCAGCCGACCGCTTGGGCTTCTGGTGGGAACTGCTCTCGCTCCTCTCGCTCCGGGCCGCCGGTGCTCGCGCCGGCTGTGTCGACTTCGTGGCGCGCACTGACGCTGGCGGTCGCGGCCGCCGCGTCTCCAGCTCGGAGAGTTGCTGGGACGCCAGCGTCGACACCGCTGCTGCTCTCGCTGGCGGCGGCCGCCTGCCCCGGCTGCTCATCTTGGCCTCGTCGTCCTCGTGCTGCGTCAGGAAGGTCGCGCCGACTCGTACCTCGCCCGCCGACATTCGCGTTTGCTCCGGTGGCGCCGGCTGCTGGTTCTCGAGCTTCTTCCTCAGCGCTGCCTTCCGAGCGCCGAGCAGCTTCTTGTCCGCCGACCGCTTCTTCACGAGAGGAACCTGGCGCGTCGCGTGATAGTCGCGCTCGTCGTCCAGCTGGTTGCTGCTGCCGCTCAGTCCGGAGCGCTGGTGCATCACCGCGGACGACGCCGCCGCAGCCTCGTAGATGCGCGTCGAGCCGGTCAGGTGGTCGAGACCCGAGAGCACTGGAGCGGCCGCCGCCTTCCGCGCCTTGGCGGCCGCGGGGCTGCTCGCGCACGGGTGCCAGCCGTCCTCGCCGAGCGCCATCTCGCGCCGCCGCCGCTGCTCGGGCGACAGCGCCTGCAGCGTCGACGTGAACCCGAGGATCGGGTTCGCGAGCCGCTCGATCGTGCCCTTGCGCATCTTGCGGCTCGCGTGCTTCGTGGTGCCGTACGTCGTCTCCATGTGCGCGAGGCGCGACGACGTCTCCGCGCTCTCCTTCTTGCCGCCGGCGCTCGGTGCGTGCGGCTTGAGCGTCGAGCTCGCCTTGGTCTTGTACGTCGGCGCTCGCTCGAGCTCGACGCGGGCGTCTTCGGCTCCGGAGAGCACCTGGTTCGTGCCGCCCGGACCGCCGAGTGTGCTGGGAGGGTAGAAGTCGAGCACGTCCGGCCGGGGCGTGTGCAGCAGCGCCTTGAGGTCGAGCTTCTCGAGGAAGCTCAGCGTCTCCTGCTGCAGCTTGGCGTTGTTGTTACTGCTGCACCCGCCAGGCTGGAGCTTCCGTCTGCGGGAGGCCGCTGGCTCCGCGTTCGACTCGGGCCTCTCGTCGCCGTCCTCGTCGTCGGTCTCAGTGACCTGGTCGAGTCGCCCGCCCCACACGCCCGCGTCATCGGCTGCGCCGTCTCCGCTGTCGATGGGGCGAGCGTTCAGGAGCTCCGCCAGGTTCAGTCTCGGCACCGGCGCTGACAGCGTTGGCGCGTGCTTCTCAGCGAACGCTGCGGCGCCGACGGGGTTCGCGAACGGCGAGCAAGCGCCGCTGTCGTTGCCAAGGGCGGAGGACCAGCCGGCTGTAGGCGCCGGGGGTCTGGCGGCCTTGTGCTGCTGCAGCAGCGCGTGCTTGCGGGCGGCCGGCGGCGCGTCCCAGTCGTTGTCGGCGGCGAAAAGGTCCCGGAAGAGCTCCTCGTCCTGCTCCTGCGTCGACCTCCGCGCCGGCAGCTCCGCGTCGGCGACGGGAAGCGCCGCGGTCGTCGGCGCGCGGCTCAGCGCGAAGACGGAGAACTCGGCGAACGAGTCGATCGAGTAGCGCGGCACGACGCGCGGTGGCGATGGCGCTGGAGCCGCCGCCACCGCCGCGGACGGGAAGACCACGTTGCCGCCCGCCATGCGCCTCGCGCTTCCTGTCGCCGACTGGCGGACGAGGGAGGAGACCCGCGCGAAGGCCTCGAATAGCGCCGTTGGCCTGTGAAACCGGCCGCGTGCCTAAGGATAGCGAGGATCGGCAGACTCAGAGGATCGCATGGCAGCTCGGCCTCCGCCGCGACCGAGCGGACCGCCGCCGCCGAGGCCGAGCGCGCCACCGCCGAGTTCAGCAGCCGGCGGTGGCTCAAGTATCCCGCCGCGACCGAATGCGCCGCCTCCGAGCTCTGCGGTGCCAGGACCTCCGAGAGGACCCCCACCCGGAGGTCCACCAGGTCCTCCCCGGGGAGCCCCACCTGGTCCTCCCCGAGGAGCTCCGCCTGGACCTCCTGCAGGATCCGCGCCACGACCGCCGCCAGGGAACCCGCCGACAGCGGTAAGCCCGAGCAAAGGAGGCATCCCGGGACCGCCGCCTGGCGTTCCGCTGGGACCTCCGCCTGGAGAACCTCCGCGTCCACCAAAGGGACCGCCGCCAAAGCAGATCGGCGAGTCCCCGTCAGCCGCATCAGCACTGGAACCGGTGGACCCGGTGGCCGCAGCGGCTGCGATCGAGAGGCTGCTGAAGCGCGGACGCCTCAACTTCAAGCTGCTCGAGGCGCGCGGACTCAAGAAGAAGGGCGACGCGGACAAGAAGTTCAGTGCCGACCCGTACGTGAAGCTCCAGATCGGCTCGCACCCGCTCACGGCGAAGGAGGCGAAGAGCAAGACGCTCAAGAAGTGCCTGTCGACCGTCATCTTCCACGAGGAGACGCTCGCGTTCGACCTCACGGACCCCAAGGCGCTGGTCGCCGACGGCGATGTGCCCGTGAAGCTCCAGGTCTACGACGAGAACCTGCTCTCGGACGAGCTGCTCGGCGAGGTGCACTTCTCGGCGCTCCGCTACTTCGATGGCAAGGTGCACCGCGAGGTGCTACCACTGCGACTCCCGGCGCTCGGGCCGGATGCACCCGCGTGCGGCGAGCTCGAGGTGGAGATCAAGATGGACGTCGCGCTCGTGGGCATGATCTCGTTCGTGCTCATGGAGGGCCGGAACCTCAAGTCCATGGAGCTCATCGGGAAGCAGGACCCGTACTGCAAGCTCGCGATCGGGAGCTTCTCCAAGCGCGGCAAGACGATCCAGAAGGGAGGGCGGAACCCGTACTTCGGCGAGGAGGAGCTGCTCTTCTGGATCACGGAGGACCTCTGGGTCAACCGGATGCAGCTCAGCCTCTTCGACGAGGACATTGGCAGCGACGACCTCATCGGCAACGCCCAGTTCTCCGTGCTGCACTTCATGGAGACGCTCGGGCCCCAGGAGCACGTCATCTCGCTCAAGAACAACGGCCAGAACGCCGGCGACGTGCTGCTCAAGATCGAGTTCTTCCCCGCGGGCTCGCTCTCGATCGTGTGCCTCGCAGGCAAGCAGCTTCGCAGCGTGGACGCGATCGGAAGGCAGGACCCGTACGTCAAGTTCACGGCCGAGGGCCGCGCGACGAAGATCGTCATGAAGACCAAGACCGACACGGACGGCGGCCGGGAACCAGAGTGGGAGAACGAGCGCTTCGCGTTTCAGGTCGTGGACCAGTACAACATCCTCGTCGAGGTCTGGGATGAAGACTCGGTGGGCGACGACGACCTCATCGGCGCTGCCACCGTGTCGCTGCTGCCAGTCTTCCGGTACGGCTTCCTCGACTCGTGGTTCAATCTCTGGGTCAAGGGCAAGTTCGGCAACAAGGAGCCTGCCGGACAACTGCACCTTGAGCTGAGCTTCGAGGCGCCGCCGGGCATCGCGTACCCGCAGCACCAGATCGGAATGGATCGGTTCACGGAGAAGGAGCGCCGAACGAAGGATGGCGTTCTCGTCACAGCAGGAGAAGGAGGAAGCAGCAGTGGCAACGGTGGCGACGGCAGTGGCGAGGAAAGCGAGGCCGACAAAGTGGACGCCGTGTCTGCGGCTGCGAGAACCTCCGCGGCGGCGGCATTGGCAGCGAAGAGCAAGTCCAGAGGAGCTGCGGTTATGGAGAAGTACGTCGGTGACTATGGATGCCTCTCGGTCTCGCTCTTGCTCTTGATCTTTGACGTTGCTTGGGTTCGCCATGTCCTCAGCGCCGGCGAGTTCACGGAAGAAGAGATCCTCGGCGCGTTCCGCTTCATCGACCTCGACCGGAACAACTTCGTCGGTGCGGCCGAGCTGCGGCATCTCCTCATCTGCATGGGCGAGCTCATCACGGACGAGGAGGTCGACATGATGGTCAAGCTGTGCGACACGGACGGCGACGGGCAGGTGAGCTTCGACGAGTTTCGGCGCATGGTGATCCACCCGGACCCGAGCAGCGCCGACTTCGCGACCGCACCGGTCGAAGACCCGGACGGCCCCATCGACGTGCAGCTCATCACGAAGGAGGTTTCGCCCGAGGAGAAGGCGCGACAGAGCGCGGTCAAGGAGGAGAAGCGCAAGCTCATGAAGCGCTTCGTCGAGGACAACAACCCGAGCCTCGAGCTGCTCACGCGGATCGCGCTCAAGTTCCGGCAGATGCAACGGGACGCGCTCGACTTCGACGACTTCTGCGTGCTCTTCGAGGTGGAGCCCACGGGCGAGTACCGCCGGCTCTTCGCGCTCTACACGGCCGACGGGCAGAGCGACGAAGGCGCCGACCTCCGCGAGCTCCTGCTCGGCGCCGTCAACTTCATCGGTGGCGCCGACCGCACGCAGCGGGTCAAGTTCTGCTTCGAGATCTTCGACGACGACCACAACGGCTTCATCACGGAGGACGAGCTCGTGAACATCCTCAAGGCGAACCACATGACGACCGAGGCGCAGGTCAAGAAGAAGGCGCAGACGATCCTCCGGCAGGCGGACGACAACGGCGACGGCAGGATGAGCCTCGACGAGTTCTACGCCATCGCCAAGAAGTTCCCCAACCTGCTCTTCCCGTCGCACGACAGCGTCGACGCGGGCGTGCTCTAGCTCTAGCGCACGCTTGGTATACAGGAAGCAACGGCGTCGCATTGCTTGGTGGGGGTGGTGGTGGCAACAGAGTAGCGCCCACGAACTAGGAACTAACGAATCTATCAGCACAACATGCAGCAGCAGCAGCAGAGGTCGAGTCTCGACTGACTGCGCTCTCGGGGAGTCGGTTGGACGACGAAGAGCGGCGCTCTCCGCTCCATCGCGCTGGTGGCGAGTGACGAACAGCGTGTCAGCCCGCTCCCTCGCACGCAACCGAGCCGCTCTAGTCCGACGCGAGCTTCACGACGTCGTGCTTCTCCGACGGGCCGACGTAGTTCTTCCACTCCTCCTTCTGCTTGTGCGCCGTCAGGTGGTGCTCCAGCACGTCCTCCATCATCTGCCGCGAGAACACCGACGTCGCCGAGCCGTACGCCGACGCCTGGAACGCGATCACGAGCTTCGAGAGCTCGCGGCCGGAGAAGCCGTCGATGCGCGTCGCCACCTCCTCGAAGAGCAGGTCGTCGATGTCGTCCTCGACGTAGATCTTCTTCGCGGACGAGCTCGCCGGCGCGCGGATGTACCGGTCGAAGTACTGCTTGAGCATGCGCACGCGCTCGGCGTGGCCCGGCAGGCTGAACTCGACCATCTCGTCGATGCGGTCGTTGATTGCCCAGTCAAACTGCTCCGGCTGGTTACTCGCGAACACGATCATGAACTTGTCGCTCGCCTCGCCCGTGCGGTACAGGAACGCGTTCAGCGCGTTGCGCATGTCCTCGCTCATGACCGTGTTGCTACGCTTCTGCAGGAACGCGTCGGCCTCGTCCACGAAGAGCAGCAGGCCGCGGCGCGAGTGCGACGCCCAGTCGAACAGCTTGTGGATCTCTGTCACACCCTCGCGTCCGAGCGGCGCGACGTCGCCGCCCGTCAGGATCGCGTACTCGAGCCCCGAGTGGCGCGCGAGCGCCTTCGCGAACAGCGTCTTGCCCGTGCCCGGCGGCCCGTGCAGCAGCAGGTGGCGGAACGGCGCGCGGTTCTTCTTCGTGTTGAACGTCGACACGGCCACGCTGCGCAGCCGCTCGTCCAGCTTGGGCTCGAGCACGACGCCCTCGAGCGCGTCGTGCGGCTTCTGCAGCCGGAGCACGCGCTTGATCGACGGGATCGGGTTCGCCGCCACCTGCGCGACCGTGCGCCGCGACGTCTCGCGCACCAGCGACGGCTTGCCCAGGCGCGCCTCGATGTACTTGCCCGCGACGCCCGTCGAGGTCTTCGCCGTGTACACGCCGAGCGCCAGCGCCGTGAGCGACGCCACCGTGGCCGTGAGCTTCTCCTTGTCGCCCACGAACGCCATCACGCCCGAGCCGATGGTCGAGCCGGCGAGCTTGATGCCCTCCATGACCGTCTCGCGGTACTCTTTGGCGCGCACGCGGGCCTCCTCGAGGTGCAGGTCGTGGTTCAGGCGTTCCTGCTTGATCTTGCCCTCGACCTCGGCCGCGACCTTGGAGAGCTCGGTCTTCTGGCGCAGCTCGGCCTCGTACTCGAGCGTCTTGCGGCGCGAGCTCTCCTGGCGCGCGAGCATCTCCTCCTGCTTCTTGAGCTCCTGCTCCTTCATCTGCTTCTGGTACGCGAGCTGGTCGGCGTACTGCTTGCGCTTGAGCTGGTCCTGGTACTGCGCGCGCTGCTGGTGCTGGCGGGTCTCCTCCTCGAGCGTCTTGCGGCGCTCCTCGCCCTCCTTCTGCACGCGCACGATCTCGTACTGCTTGTACAGCGCCTCGTTCTCCTTCACCTTGGCCGTGTGCTCCAGCTGCTTGGTGCGCTCCGTCTCCTTGGCGATCTGGAACGCGTCCTTGGCGTGGCGCGAGCTCTCGAGCTCGCGCGCGGCTTTGGCGGCGCGCTCGAGCCCCGACGGGTCGAACGAGTAGCCACCGGGGCCCGCGGCGGCGGCGGCAGGAGCAGCGGCGGCGGCCTTCTGGTTGAGCGTCGACGGCGGTGGCGGCGCGCTGGCTTCCGGCGCGGGCTCCGCGGCGCGGCGTCCAAATCCGCCAAACATGCTGCTGCGTGCGGGGAGGAGGAGAAAGAGGAGGAGGAGGTGGCGGTGCGCGCGAGCGACCGGAGCGCTTGGCTAGGGACGGAGGAGCTCTCTTGCTCGAGGTAGTGCGCGAGACGCAATGCCTCGACTTCGATGGATGGCCATCAAATTCGAGATCTCTAAATTCACTTAAGTTCGAGTTGCAAAAACGAAAAAAATAGGTTCCACCCATCAAATCGTCATCCGACTAAGTACGGCAACTGTCACGAGAACAGGAAGTAGCAACGGGCACATCCTTGCCGGACGGCGCCTTCAAGCTCGCCGCTCGCTCGCTCACTCATGGACAAGCTCGCGAGTGCGTGGACCTCAGTGCGGACCAAGTCGCGCGTTATGACGGTGCGGTGCTCTCTGCTCTCTCTGCGTGGCGTCTCTAGCACAGCATTCACTCTCGTGGCGCAGGAAGACACGACCGAGAAGGCGCGCCGCGCCGCCGCCGACGCCGCCCACAAGCTGCAGCAGGAGGCGGAGCTCGCACGCGAGCGCGCCAAGGACGCCGCCGGCCGCGTCGCCGACTCTATCGAGCACTCGGCGCAGCGCGCGGGCGAGAAGCTTCAGGACGCGGTGCACGACGCCAAGGCGCACGCCAAGACGCGCGCCGGGCAGGTCGGCGCCTCGGTCACCGAGCGCCTGAAAGCCAACCAGGAGCACGTGGCCGACACGCTGCGCAAGAACGCGCACTACCTGCAGGAGAGCGCCAAGCACACGGCCGACGCGGTGCGCCAGCGCGCGGCCGACACCGCCTCCGAGGTGGCGGCCAGCGCGCTCGACAAGGCGCAGCAGCTGCGCGGCCAGAGCGGCGAGAAGGCGGCGAGCGCGCAGACGCGGCTGGCGGACGGCGCCAAGCGACTTCGCGACTCGTCGTCGTCCGTCGTCGAGGCCATCGACCCGCGCGCGAGTGCGCGGCGCACGCGCAACCGGCTGCTCGCGCTCGGCTTCTCGGCCGTGTTCCTCTACGGCTTCGCGACCGCGCTGCCGAACGCCATGGCCACGTACGCGCTCGAGTCGGTCAAGATCCAGGAAGGCGCCAAGCGCAAGCTCAAGCAGCAGGCGGGCGACGACGAGTGAGAGCGCGCGCGAGGCTGCCCTGCGGTCTCCGCGCCACGCTATTTACTATGGGATCGGCTCACGTCTTGGGCTCGGGCCGCTTGCTCGCCTCGTACAGCAGCAACCAGCGCGGCTTCTTGCCGGCCTCCTTCTTGAGCGTCTCGCGCCGCTTGCGCTTGGCCTCCAGCTTGGCGTTGATCCACGCCAGGTACTCGGCCTTCACCTCCGTGCGCCACTTGAGGTACTCGGCTTCGTCGAACGGTTCGCCTTGTGGAGACCCGTCGCCGTCGCCCGCATCCTTGCTCGTCTCGGCGGTCACTTCCTCCTCTTCTTCGGCCACAGACCCCGCCAGACTCTGGTAGCTGCCGCGGGACATGTCGCCGAGCTTGGACTCTTTCTTCGACAGCACGTCGCGCGAGCTGTTGCCCGAGCCACGAGCAGCTCGGAAGCTGCCCTTCTGCGAGCCGAGACTGGACGACGGCGAGCTCAAGACGCTCGGCTTGGCCGTGAGGCTCTTGCTGGACCCCGACAGGAAGTTCTGCACGTGGGAACCGATCAGCACGATTGACACCCCTCAGCTCAGCTCAGCTCTCGTACGCGTACGTACTCTGCTCGAGAACCGACTGAACCGGTTCGCTTCCATGAACATGCGCCGTTGGTGCTGTCGAGCAGAGCGACACACAAGCCGGTGAGGTCGCGAGGTCCAGTTCCTCGCATCGCCATCGTCATCCTCGCTGCACCAGCTCGAGATCTCCGGGGTCGTCTGGAAGCGTCAAGGGGACGATCGTGTTCTGGCAGCGCACAGAATGGGGATCAGCGAGCGCTTGAGCACGCGAGTGGCAGCAGCCTGCGAACCGTGTTGCGGCGCTTCCAGAGCGGCAGGTCGTCGGCCGCGGCGTCGTCTCCAGCGCTGCTCGTGTCGCGTGCAGAGTCGACGTGGAAGTCGATGAGGTCGCCGTAGTCGTCGTGGTTGTCCGACGGTTCGTCCAGTAGCTTCTCCGTGATCTGGCGAGATCGATCAGCAGGCGTCGCCCCAAGGGAGAGTTTGCTCCACTCGACAGCCCACGTACCATCTCCAGATCCTTGTAGCTGATGACCCGCGGCAAGCTCAAGAACGAGCTCAGCGTCCGGACGAGTCGGATCGCGGCGGCAGACTCCTCGTGGCTGAGCTTGTGCGAGCTGCTGGAGTGGCTGCCGTTGCTCAGGTTGCTTGCGCTCGAGCGCATGCTGCCGTTGCGACGAAAGCTCTGGAGCGGAGACATGGGCTTCGCAGCAGATCCAGCGACGTCGGTCCTGAACCGATCATCGATCGTCTCGAACGAGTCGTCGTCGTCGAAGGTGTCGTCCTCGTCGTCGAAGTCAGCGTCCTCGTCGTAGATGAACGACGCGTCTTCGGGCAGCACCTCCGCAGTGTTGTTCGCGATCTTGAGCAGCGCGATCGTGCGCGTCTTGCGCAGGATGCGGTCGATGTGGTCGTCGAAGGTCAGCGCCGCGTCGTCGTCGTCACCGCAGTCGCCGTCGGTGGCTTTCGACTTCTTTCGCCTTCCGCCTGCGCTGTCGTCCAAGTCGCCGCCGTCGTCCGAGTCGTCCGAGTCGAAGCTCAGCACCTGCTTCGCCTCTTTCGGGGACGAGTAGTACCCTGCAAGCAGGGAGAGACGACTCAGTCTGCAGCCGTGCGAATGCGAGCGGCTGTGAAGAGCAGACGCACGGTATCGGAGCCCGTTGATCTGCTCGAGCGCCTTCGCCACGCGCTCGTGCTGCTCCGGGTTCACCTCGTCGTTGGGCGTCGTCGCCGCCGACTCGGTGCGCTCCGGCGACCGCATGATCGAGCTGCTTGTGTTCACTTATAGGTGTCTCCTCGAGGCACAAGATGGCGACGACCTCCATTCACTCATCTGGAGATCCGTTCACATGTCAAAGACTTCGCTCACTTGAAGCTCGCAGACCGCGGCCGGACACGCGCCTTCGACCGGACCAGCTGCAGCGCCTAGAGCGTGTTGGGGTCCAGTGATCGCGAACTCTCCTCGCTGTCTGCGTCCCGACTCGCCAGTCCTGCGACTGGCGGTTCAAGCGCCTCGACACCGAACTTGATTGTCTTGACACTACTGCAACGTCGAGGCTGTGGCGCCTGCGATGAGCTTGCAGCGCCAGAGGCTTGAGCAGCGTCATTTCCTGGGCCCAGGCTCTCGATCGGCTCTTGCTTTCGCTGTGTCGAAGGTGCGAGTGTGGAGAGCGTAGCATCAGCAGGTAGCAACGTAGCAGACGCTCGACGCTCGGTGTTCGCAACAGCAGCAGCGCCACCAGGCTGGGCCTCTTGATCAGCAGCTTCGCTCGCAGCGCGAGGTGCTATGCTCGCTCGGAAGCGCTCTTCGAGGAACTGGTTCCGCATGCGGAGCTTCTTGACTTGGTTTACTGCGGCGCCGCCGGTGCGCGAAGCTCGCGAGGTGGTCGAAGGCTCGCGCTCAGCGGCTCCGGTGGGAAACTTGCTGGTGCTGCTGGCGCTGAGATGGTTCTGAGCGCCGGCGATGATCAACTTGGCGCTGCTCATGACGGACTTGTCGAGTTCGCCGCGCACGCGGTCGAACGCGTCCACGAGCTGTGTCTTCTCGGCGCGGAACAACCGATTCCTTTGCTTGTGTCGGTACTCGGACGCGATCATCTTGCGGATCTGCACCTTGAGCCCTTCAATCTCCTTCTCGAGCTGCTCGATGTGCTCCTTGTAGTGCTCGATCAGGTACGGGTGGTCGTTCGCCTGGGCGTTGGCGCAAGCACCAACGCCAGCATTGCATGGAGCAACGGAGCTGCCGACATTGTTGGTTGCATCGAGCACCGCACTCCCAAACAGATTGGGGCTTGACGGGATGGACTTGAACAGCTTGCCAGCAAGCGTCGATACGCTCGCGAGCCGCATGAGCTTGGACGGAGAAAGAGTTCCTCCTGACCCGAGTGCTGTTGCCGACGACGAAGACGCCGCCGTCGCTGATGGGGTCTTGATCTTCTGTAGCGCCGTGAAGAGTTTGTTGTACTCGTCCTTCATCTGCTGGATGCGCGCGTCCCGCTCCTTGAGCGCCGCCTTGGTGCGCAGCAGCTCCGCCTCGACCTCCGCGAGCCTCCGCTTGCTCTCCCCTGCTTGCGCTTTCAACTTTCTGAAGTCTTTGTCGAGCTTCTCGAACACCTGCACTTGCTTGTTGAGACGCAGCCCGACGATCTGTTGCTGCAGCCGCTGCGCTTCGAGGCGCCACTCGTCGTTTGTGGTCTCGAGGCGACTCACCTTTGCCTCGTACTCGTGTAGCGCTCGTCGTAGTCTCTCGGCGTCCGCCGGTGTCATCACGTTGCTTGTGCTGGTGCTGTTCGAGGACTCTGTGCGTGCACGAGAGGCAGACGCCGACCCGCTCTGAGCGCCTCCGCCACCAGTACTGCTGTTCAGGTCTTCGAGCAGCTTGCGTTTCTCTCTGATGAGCTCGTCGCAGGTTTGCTTCAGCGACTCCAGCTCGAGCTGCTTCTGGCGCACACGCTGCCCACTCACCTCGTCCTGTGCGCGGAGCTTCTGCAGCTCCGTGCTGAGCTGCTCGAGACAGCTCTTGTACTGCCGATCGAGGCACCTGCGCTCTCTCTCGTCAGCTGCGACCTGGCGCACGAGCGTGTCGATTTGTCCACGCAAGGCGCCGTTCGCGGCTTCGAGGCGCTCAAGTTCGTGTCTCGCGCTCTGCTCTTGGCTCTCGCTGCGGGACGCGATGGAGCTGAGCGAGGAGTTGAGGCGCTGGTGCTGCTCGCACTGCGTCGCAAACTGGATGCGCAGGTGGGTGCGCAGCGTGTTGAGCAGCGAGATCGGGTCCCCATCCGCCTTGCGCAGGAACTGCTCCTTGCGCTTCTGGCGCGCGAACGCCGAGTCGAAGTGCTGGTCGAGTCCGAACTGCTGCGGTTGTTGCAGAGGCGGATCGCTTCCAGCACTGCTGCTGCTGCTCCGATCCATCACCTCCATGAAGAAGTCCACGAGCGCGGCTTCGAGGCGGTGAAGGCGCTTAGCTTTGACCTGCGCGATGTTCAGGCGCTCGGCGAGGTGTTTCATCTACAACACGAGCGAGCAGAGCCACGTGAGAGCGATGGCGACCAAAGGAGCGTTCGAGTTCTTCGATCGGCCAGCGAACCTCGCTGGGGGCTGTCGAGGCGGACGCCTCCGCCGCGATCGACGTCATCGACGTCATCGGTGCCGACTCGATGCGCTCCGGCGACCGCATGTCCGAGCTTCGTGTCACGTTGGGGTACTTTTAGTCCTGACCTGTTCATCTACGCCGCCCTCGCAACTCAGTGGTTGCCTGCGACCGAGTCGATGAGCAGCGGGTAGCCCGAGTCGAGCGGGATGTGCGGGTTCCGGATGCTCTGGCAGATCGCCGGGATGTCCGTGAGCGGGTCGAGGAAGTCCGCGAGGAACACGAGCAGCTGGAAGTCGCTGATGCGCTTGACGTACTCCTCGCTGCGGTAGCGCTGCAGCTGCTTCTTGAGCGCAGCGCGCGACCGGAACTCGCCCTCGCGGTTGAGCTTGGGGAAGTCGCACTTCATCTCCGACTCGTGCGTCACGACCGGCACGACGCACAGGAAGAAGTTGTTGTCGACCGTCGGCGCGGGCTTGGCCTCCACGAGCGCCGTGAACGTGTCGTGGATGCCGCAGCTCTTCGGGTCCTCCTCGTGCTCCACGAGCGCGCCGGCGCTGAACATCTCGACGCACTGGTCGCTCACCTGGAACGCCTCGAACGACGCCTGCCCCTCCTTGTCGAGCGTCACCTTGAGTGTGACGAAGAGCGACTCCTTGCCGCCGGCGTCCGCCTGCAGCTGCGCCGCGAGCATCACCTCGTGCGCCGAGAAGTGGAACGCGTCGTCCTCGCGCGGCGGGTGCGAGAAGACCCAGCCGACCTTCTCACGCCCGAGCGCCTCCGCCACCGCGTCCACCCGGTCGGCGAGCGGGTCGTCGAGCACCTCGAAGCTGTGCGGCGTGCCGTGCTGCGGCGGCTCGTAGATGAAGTCCACGGTCACGACCTTCGTCTCGGGGTCCACCGAGCCGTAGAGCCACCCGCAGCGCGACTGCTGGAACGCGAACTGGCGCAGGTACGCCTGGAAGTTGTTACAGCTCGCGGCGTCCAGCACCACCTTGGCGGCGTGCGCGCTCTTCTGCGCGCTCACCTTGAACTCGAACTCGGCGTCCATGCGCATGAACTCGCCGAGCGTCCAGTGCATTTTCATGTCGCGCAGCGCCTTGAGCCCCGGGCGGAACGCGCTCCGCCCCGCGCTCTCGTGGTGCGCCACGTGCGTGATCGTGCCGTCCGCGCCGACCTTGGTGCCCACGACGGCGCCTGTGGCCACCAGCTCGCCGTCGTAGTCGAGGAAAAGCAGGTCGCCATGGCCCACGCCGAGCGCTCCGAGCGTGTCGCCGTCGCTCACGCGCCGCGCGTGCTGCTGGTCGAGCGCCAGCTGCTGCGCGTCCGCCGCGATCGCGTGCTGCTTCTCCACCCAGCGCTTCACGTCCGCGACCGTCGACGTCGGCGCCAGGTCCGGCACGCGCCACGTGCCGTTCTTCGAGCGCACGCGCACGAGCATCTCTCGCGTTTTGTTGTTTTCTCCAGTTTTTGGATCTGTCTGGCAGAACGTCGAGTTGACAAAGACGAAAGTAGTTTGAGTCTTGATGTTTGTATGCTGATAAAATAGTCTAATTTGTTTGTGTGTAGCCATTTTCGATCATCAGCCTCTGACGTCTAGCTGGTGAGTGCACTCGGTGTCGAGCCCTGACACGAGCTCCAGGAGAGCGGTGCCGTGTTGGACCAAAGGTTGTATCGCCAAATGAGCTCGCCAGTCTCATCAGAAGCGGGATAAGTCGCGGCAACGTGTCGGAGCGCGCAACTCGAGCGTTTGAGGGTATACCCTCATCATGCGCCGCGAGTCGTTCCGAGGCGAACCGACTCCCGCTGTAATGGCGATGGGCGGCCAGCGAGATTTGCTGCATGCTAGCGACGACAGCGGAGTCACCATCAACGCGCTGTGTGTGCGTGCGTGTGGTTGCCCGGGATCGAGGCGCAAGTTGGTGGTTTGTGCGAGATCGGCGAGGTCGTCGAGAAAGGGGTCCAGTATGGGTTTGGGGCGACCACAACGGCGACGGTGGTGTTGAAGTTTGTGCCACAGGACTCCTGACTCGATCGCTGGTGAATGCGCGCTGGCATCAGGTGATGCGGATCTGGTCCATCGCGAGGAAGCTGTCGTCGCAAAGCCTGCTACAGTAGCTGGCGCTCGTGCTGCTGACAGTGGACGCTGTTCTCTCTCAGTAGAGAGGAAGCGACAACATTCGTCTGCTGCATGCACGCATGCATGCACGCGTGTCTGCTGAAGCATCGAAGCTGTCTGTCTGGTGGTGGAGGTGGAGGTGAGGAAGAGAGAGCGAGCGAGCGAGAATGCTGTTGTTGTGGGATCGTGTTCTATATTTTCTGGTCGCTGGCTTGTGATTGGCCAGTTCGTTGTCGTCGACAGATTCTGATTGGCTAGACTGTATTTATCCGGACAGCCGACTTCTATCCGGATGGCCCTCGAGCAATGGTCATGGAGAGACCAGCCCTTCTCGCCAGGTCGAGCGAGCCGCTGCAAGCGTGAGTGCCGCGCGCGCTCCGCCATTCCGAAAAAGAACCCGGCGGCAGCAGCAGCAGCAACAGCAGCTCTCCGCCCTCCTCTCCACCCTCCCATCTCGTCAGGAACCACCACCGAGTCAGCATGGTGAACGTTCAGCGCGGCGCGGTCGACATGGTGCTGCTCGGCGCGCTGCTCGCGGCCGCCGCGGTGATGACCCGCCGC
The DNA here is from genome assembly GCA_023334215.1 of Globisporangium cystogenes. NCBI lineage: Eukaryota > Oomycota > Peronosporomycetes > Pythiales > Pythiaceae > Globisporangium > Globisporangium cystogenes. Next base: position 890 of record JAASGM010000575.1, on the reverse strand, counting down.
CGGTCGGAGAAGACGCGCCAGCGCGGCAAGCTCCAGCACGCCGCCTCGGACGCGCGCGAGCTCGAGCTCGTCAAGGACATCGTGTACATCAACAACTCGGTCGGCCCCGGCTCGTTCACGCTCGACCGCCGCAGCCGCACGCTCAACGAGGAGGGCAACCAGATCCTCGTCGTCGGCGTCTGCGGCGGCTCCGGCTCGGGCAAGACGACGCTCTCGCGTGCCATCATGTCCGAGTTCGGCGCGGAGCGCGTGACGTACCTCTCGCACGACTACTACTACAAGGACCTCGGCCACCTCACGATGGAGCAGCGCGCCGAGCACAACTTCGACCACCCGGACTCGCTCGAGACCGACCTGCTCGTGAAGCACCTGCGGCAGCTGCGCGCCGGCAAGCAGGTGGAGGTGCCGTCGTACGACTTCGGCACGCACTCGCGGTGCGAGGAGACGACGCTCATGAAACCCAACAGCGTGATCCTCGTCGAGGGCATCCTGATCTTCGCGGACCCGGAGCTTGCGGACCTCATGGACATCAAGGTCTTCGTCGAGACGTCCGCGGACATCCGGCTGGTGCGCCGCCTGCGACGAGACATGGAGGAGCGCGCGCGCACGGCCGAGTCGGTCATGAACCAGTACATGAAGACCGTGCGGCCGATGCACATGATGTTCGTAGAGCAGTCGAAGCGCGTGGCGAACATCATCATCCCGCACGGCGTCAACTCGGTCGCGCTCGACATGATCATCTCGCGGTTACACAGCTTCACGTCGAGCGCGAGCGGCAGCGAACGCTCGGACTCGATCGGCGACGCCGACGAGCTGGCGAACGCCGCCGCGGCGTGATGGGGAGGAGGTCGATAGAAGGCTCCCGAGGTGCAGATGGGGGGGGGGGGGGG
>JAASGM010000574.1:0-16537 GCA_023334215.1 Globisporangium cystogenes | reverse complement strand
GTCGATGGTCTTGGTCTCCTCCTTGAGGTTGCTGTTCCAGCTGCCGGCCGTGGCGTGCCCGACGAGCAGCGTCGAGAGGATCGTGACGATGGAGAGGACGCGCATGATGGCTGTCAGGTGCTCTGGTGCTGGGGATCTGGAGCGGGAGTGGACTTGTGCGCCAGGAGGAACAAACGGAAATGAGCCTTTGCTGGACTCGAATCGCGGCGCTCTCGGACGCCGCAGTGGCAGCTCTCGTCAAGACGTCAGCATCTGAGCAGGAGAGCACCGAGCACGACTCTGCAGGCGCAACGAGCGTCCCACATGGGAATGAGTCTTCGTTGGACTCGATCGAATCGGGGCGTCCTCAAGCCGGTGAGCGCGCAAGTGGTATGAGTGTGCACTCCAATCGCTACAGTAGCAGTGCTCGTCTGAGCCGGAGAGGACAGCGCACGACACTGCCGGCACACCGTGAACGTCCAGCGCGACAGCCGACTCGATCGCCAGCGGCCAACACGCGTGACGCGAATGCTCGGAGATCGGGTCCTTCAGCAGCTCGTCAAGCAAATCGCGCGAGAAGGCATCGCCGCCGTCCAGGCGCGCCGATGACGTGAAGTGACAGTGAACATCAAGATTGCGGTGTGTTCTTGTGACAGTGCGGTCGCCGCTTTGATGTGAGCACTCCTGGCTGGTGACTGGAGCTGCTCGACAGAGCATCAAGAGGTTCGCTGCGCAACGAGCATTCGCGCGAGGGCTGAAGAGAGCAGCAGCAGTGTGCGCGGTATGTGTGCACTTGAGTGTACAGGTTCTACAATTACCAGCACCCACTTGCTCGCACTCGCACGAGACGAGACCTCGAAGTCCCCCCCGAGGCGTCTCGGTGTGCGGATCGCAAGAGAGCCGTCGCCGCCAATCGCGCTCGGTGGTCACGCGCACGTGGCGATCGTGGCCGCAATCGCGTCGCGACACCGCTTCATGAGAACCAGATGCGAATGACCGCGATGACGAGAATCGCATGAGTTGGTGTTGCGTGACGACACCCGGTTCCTTGACTCAAGTCAACATCCGGTTGGAGAGTTGAAGACGTGACGCAGGACAAACATGTCCAGGCGGAGGAAGGATCCTTCAGGAGCAGCGCTTGTTGCCGCTCCTCCGCGCTGAATGTTCGACTGGCGCGCTGGACGCCGCTTTGCTGGCTGACGAAAGTGCCGCTGCTTCCAGGAAGCGACGGCGACGATCTCGCTTGGCAATACGACCGCAGTCCCTAGGAACCAGCCTCATGCCTTCCGTCACCGCTGAGAGTTCACGAGTCGGTGCGCATGTACATGACCGCTGAGATGAGGATGTTCACGACCGCGACAGTGATGAACACACTCGCGACGAACGCCCCGTGGCGCCGCAGCTCGTGGAAGTCGACACCGGCGCGCGTTTCGAGCAGCGAGGCGACAAAGTCGACCACGATCTCGACACCAACTTGCACGCCAAGCAGCACGAGCTGCTTCGTCGTGTCCAGGTCCCAGTTGTCTGTGCCCTCGCTTCTTCCAGCAGATCCGGATCCCAGCGCCGAGGTCGTCGTTGCGATCTCGCTGCCTTGCAGTCGCAGCTCGTACTTGGGGTGGCTCCAGAAGAAGAACAGGATCGCTGTCGAACACCCAATTGCAATGTACTCGCCCGACATGTCTGCGTAGATCTCGGCCGCGTGGAACGCCAGCAGCTTCGCCTTCCAGCGCTGGAAGCGCTCGCTCGCAGGAGGCGGCTGTCGGTTTGTGTTCTGCGTACCTCCGAGCTCGTGTCGGGACTCCGTTGAGTGCGACGCTGATCGCTCTTGAGTGAGCTGTTCAGGGGGCCCTGGCGCAGAGAAGACCTCTGGTTTCTTGCCTTGCCACCAGATCTCGAGCGTGACGAGCAGTACCTTGCCGGAGCGCATCACGACCTCGACAGCCGCCATGAGTGCGATGCCGGAGGTCGTGGCTTGCTGGCTCTGACCACGCTGCAGCACCAACCGGAGCTGTGTGTCGATGAGCACAGTAGGCAGCGCCACAGCGACGCACATCGTCCGGATGTCGCTCACGTTGTTCTGGATCACATACTTCTTGATGCCCTCCTGGATGAGCAGCTTGAGCACAACGCTCGCAGCCGTGAACGCGAACATCTCGGTCTGCGACGAGATGCGGTAGCTGCTGATCCCGTGCACGAAGACGCCAGCGAGCATGACAGTGACCGCGAGCATGCTGTACTGGAAGAAGATCGTCTTGAAGCGCCGGACGCTCGCGAGACAACCGCGCACTCGGATGCGGTCGCTCGCGAACTTGTTGCCGCCGACAGTCTGCTGCTGGATGATGCGGCGCGTGGAGATCACGGCGTTCGCCGTGTAGACGTGCGAGCACACGCACGTGGTGTAAAACTCGAGTCGGAGCTTGCGCATGCACTTGGAGGAGACCTTGACGTGCAGTGTCGTCGTCGCCAGCAGCAGCACGAGCGACACAAAGTACGAGTAGTACGTCTGCAGGTAGAGCTGCCGGAGGCAGAAGAGGAAGCCCGGCGCGCGGTCGGGAGAGCACAGGAACCGCCGGTGGGTGAGGAAGCACGCCTGCGCCACGAACACGAACAAGCAGAAGAAGAAGTGGCTCCACACGACCGTCGCCAGCAGGTACCGCGCGTACGACTGCTGCTCGACCGGTGCGGCCGACAGCGTCCCGAGCGAGCAGCAGTACACAAGTGTCCACGACACGAGGACGCACGCGAACGCGGTCGAGAGCATTGCGAGCTGCGCCGAGAGCGCGCGCTTCCAGACGCTGCTAGTACCGTGTGATTCAAGCACGGCGACGAGGGACCTGAAGCGCGGCAGCGCGAACCGGTTAGCTGGCGTCGGGGTGGGAGACACGAGCGCTGGTAGATCTGCTCGCGTCGGTGCGCTCGTGGCTGCTCGGAACTGTGTCGTCGAGTCGGCACTCGCATCCACTCGTGCGAGTGCGTCGATCCGAGTCGGCGTGGCCTGGCTGCATGCGCTAGCAGCAGCCGCGCTGCTCATTGACGCTCTCGCTCACTGTCTCGCTAACGCGTGGCGAGTGGCTTTACTTGCGACTCGAGACACCGAGACGACGCTCACAGGCAGCAGCAGAACTATTCCGAGTCCAGTGCAAGGTGCACGCACACGCATGCTGCCGCTGCTTCTTCCTGCGCCTCGCACGTGGTGACTACTTGTCGCCCATGGTGGCGCCAGTGTCTTCTGCAGCCGAGAACGAGCCGTGGCTGCTTCGCCGCCGCACCTGCTCCTCGCTTCTTGGAGAGAGATCGGACTGGCCGCAGAGAGGGCAGCTCAGCGCCTGGTTGAGCCACACGAGGATGCACTCTTCATGGAACTCGTGGCCACACCGCAGCACCGTCGCGTAGTACCGCCCGCCCTTGCCGCTGCCCGAGCTGCTGCTGCTGCTGCTCGAAGGCGGCAGCGGGTGAATCGGGAGGCTGAACGCCGCCGCTTCTTCGTCCAAGCGGCTCTGGCACAGCGCGCACGTCGGGACTGCCAGCAGGCTCCGCTTCTCCTCGTGCGCGCTGTCCTCGCTGCTGCCGCACGGCGTTCCGGACGAAGCGCTGCTCGGAGAACTACCGACAGCGCTGCTCCCCTCGCTCTCTGTCGTCGACTGCCGCGAGCGAGCTGGCGAGTCGGTCGCGAGCTGCTCGCTCACCTTGATCTTGCGCAGGAGCGGGTGGCTCGGCCCCAGCTCGCCGTACACGAAGCCCGTGAACGCCTTGAGCACGCGCCGGCGCAGCACGGGACAGCTCTGGTTCTCGCGCGTGAGCAGGAACGTGTGCAGCGTCGTGAGGCAGAGCGCGAGCGCCTCTCGGCGCTTGGCGATCCGCTTGGGGCACAGCAGCTTGAAGCGGCACGACGATGCGCGCGGGAAGTAGCTCTTGAGGAAGCTGTAGAGCCACGGGCAGTCCCCGGCGCACGTGTGGCCCTGCTCGAGGATCTCGAGCAGCTGCGCCTGGAAGCCGAGGTACTCGGCCAGCGCCAGCCGGTGGCTCCACGCCACGTCGCACTTGGCGTGGCGCACGTGCAGCACGTAGAACACGGCGTGGGGCTTCGTCGGCTTGCTCGGGTGCATCTCCTCCTCGACCGCCACCTCGAGCGTGATCTTCTCGAGGCACTGGAAGCTCGGACTCTGCTGCGAGCACGAGACCACAGACGCGGACGACGACGAAGAAGGCGTGCTGCAGTCCGTGGCGCTGCTGCTGCTGCAGACGTCGGTCGAGCGGGCGGGGCGCCGAGCGCTCGGCAGCGACGAGCGACGCGGGCGATGGCGCTGCGCGCGCATGCGGGATAAGTCGCTCTTCTTGGTCTTCGCTGCTTGAGAAGTCGCCTGCGTTGTTAGCACCACCAGTTGGGAGACTGCCGCCATCACCCCCCACGTGTGCGGTGCGCGGTGGTCGGCAGGTTGGCACTCGGATCGTCAAACATGTTACGAGGGGGTTCATAGATGGACACATGCACACGCCGCCACTCCCAGCCGCTCTCTGCTCGCGCGCAGCGTCGCCGTATCAGTACTGTACCTTCCCCTTCCGGATCTTGCGCATCACGCTCGGGTCGAACAAGTCGTCGATCTCGCTCGTCGCGTCCGCCACGGCTGGAGAGAGCCCGATCGTGTGGCTGCGCGCGATGGCCGAGTCCGACTCGCTGTCGTCGTCGTCGTCGAACTCGAGCGAGTGCAGCAGGTTCTTCGCGCTGTTGCTCGAGAAGCTCGTGAAGAGCCCCGAGTCCATCGGCAGGTGGTGCATGTCGCTCGGCTCCAGGGGGCTGCTGCGACTGCCGCCGACGATGCCGACACCGCCGCCTCCGCCGTGGCTGGCGTGGTTGAAGCCAGGCCCACCGACGCTGCTGCCGTTCCCGCCAGGTCCGCCGCCGTTCGCTCGCAGCTGGTCGATGAGCCCCTGGAACATGTTCTTCTCTTCGCGCCCCATCGACTGCACCGCTTGCGAGAACGAGTCCATGCTGCTCAGGTTGTCGCTCGAAAGGTGGAACGACGACTTGGACGACGACCGAGACGCCCGGCCCGACATCCGGAACGACGAGCCGGCACCCGATGGGCGGTTCGCGAGCGACACCATGCGCAGCATCTCGTCGAGCTCGCCGCTCGCCAGCAGGTCTTCCGGCGACATGTCCGAGATCGACGTGAGGCCGCCGCGGGACGACGAGCCCTCGAAGCTCATGAGGCTGTTCGAGAAGCTGCGCAGCAGCTCCTTGAGGATCGCCGCGTCCTTCGACTCCACCTCCTCCTTCGTCTCCTGCGGCTCGACGATCGGCTCGGGCAGATCACTCGGCAGCTGCGAGCGAGCAGGCGGAGGCTGCGCGTACGCTGGCTGGTGCGGCGGTGGAGGGTGGTGCACTGGAAGCTGCTGCTGCGGCTGGTGCGGCGACTGCATCGGCTGGTGGTGCAGTGGAGACTGCATCTGCCGCTGCTGCTGCTGGTGGTGAAGAGGTGACTGCATGTGCTGGTGGTGTGGCGACTGCATTTGCATCTGCATCTGCATCTGCATCTGCTGCTGCTGGTGATGTGGAGACTGCAGCGGCTGCGGCACATGCGCGGGCATCGGCGCCATCCCACCCATGTTCGGGTTCGCCGGCGCGTACGTTGGAGCGCTGCTATAGTCGTACGCGGCCGGCGCGTAGCTGGGCTCCGGGTACGGAGCAGAGTTCAAGGCGGGGATCGGCGCCATGATCGCCGCGGCGATCTCGTCCGGGTTCGGCGGCACCGCCGACCGCGGCTTCATGCCCGTGCCCTGCGCGGTCTTGGGCCGCCCGGGCCGCGCGCTCGACTTGACGTTCGGGTTGAGCGACTTCCAGCGCAGCTTCACGGCGTCCTCCGTGCGGCCGGGCAGCAGCTCGGCGATCTGCGTCCAGCGGTTGCCGTACGTCTCGAACGCCTGCTGGATCGTCGCGTCTTCTTCGGGCGTGAACGCGCTGGCGAGCGAGAGGAAGTAGTAGGTGAGCAGAGCGGCCACCAGAGTCGTCAGCGTACCAGCAGCAGCTCATGCTACTCACGCCTTGTTGATGCTCGGGTCCAAGTGATTCCGCCACCGCTCGCGGCACTGCTTCGCTCTGGAGCCCCAGTCGTCCGCCATACGCAGCACGTCAGTTCGTCCCTTCCCACAGCCTCTCGCTCAGTACCGAGCGTCACGCACGTTCGTCCCGGGATGTGGGCGGCCACTTCGCCCCACGAGTGGCAGCCCTGGAGCACCATCTGCTCGAGGATGCTGTCCTCCTCGAAGCCCCAGTGGCCCTTGACGAGCCCGGGCTTGAGCACCTTGTTCCAGCGCTGCAGGCACTGCGCGTGGTTGCGGCCCGGCACGCGCGACGCGATCGACTGGCGCGCCATTCACTCGCTCTCGTCACGCGTCCGCCCCCTCCCCAAGACACAGACACACACAGAGAGAGATCGAAACCTGTCGCACCTTCCAGTTGCGCTGCCCGAACTCGTCGACCGCGGCGCGCAGCGCGTCGTCCTGCTCGGGCGTCCAGCGCTTGCCGGCGCCGTTGTCGACCTCCACCTTGACGCGCTGCGCGTCGCTGGGCGTCGCGTGGAAGGACGCGAGCAGGTCCGCGTCGCCGTCGTCCGACCCGGCGCGCGTGCGCTTCCTGAGGTGGCGCAGACGGAAGAGACAGCAGCAGTAGTGAGTGGCGACTCGCGGGGGCGGCACTCTTCGTCCTCGCAGCACGCACGAGTTCGCGTCGGCTGCAGCCATTGAGCCAGTCGGTCGATAGAGTGAGTCGCGGAGAGAGGGGAGGGGAGGGGGGAGAGAGGCGAGCGCGACGCACCCATGACGACGACGCGCTTCTTCGGAGCTCTTGGAGAATGAGAGAGGAGCACCGGACAGTTTGAGTATTGGGGAGAAACCTGTTGACTGAATATGGGAGGATATTCGAAAGTGACACAGGGAGTTGTATGGGAAATGTCGAAAGTGGGGTTTGGCTCGACTAGGATGTACTTGCTTTTTGTATGTTTGAGGCAGTGAAGGACTTTGCCATACAAAATCCAGCACAAGTGTCTCCTTCACGGTTCAACATCGGAGTCTGAGTCTGAGGAAGCGTGTCAAACGAAGGCCACTCACAAACAGCCCAGACAGCAGCTCCAGCACCACCGCCAGCCTCCACGACCTGTCGCCGTTGCCAGTACCGCCACGATGGGCAAGAAGAAACCGCAGCAGGGCGGCAAGAAGGGTGGCAACGCCAAGGGGAAAAAGCCTGGTGGCGGAAGCAGCAAGGCCAAGAAGCCCAGCGCCAAGGCGGCCAAGAAGACCTCGCAGACCATCGCGGCGCAGCAGCAGCGCAAGTCGCAGCAACAGCAACAGCAACAACAGGCGAAGAGCAAGCACGCGCCGGCTTCCGGCAAGAGCTCCGCAAGTGGCAGCAGCAAACTCTCGCAGATGCAGGAGGCGATGCGTCGGCGCCTCGACGGCGGCAAGTTCCGCATGCTCAACGAGCAGCTCTACACCACGACGGGCGACTCGGCGTTCTCGACCTTCCAGTCCGAGCCGGAGCTCTTTGACGTGGTGCGTGGGAGGGAGGAGGCTGTGCTGGCTTCTGCGATGTGGTGGCGGCAGCGGTGCAGAGGCCCATGACCAGCAGCTGTGCTCTAACCCACACTCGGTGTGACGCGAGCAGTACCACCAGGGCTTCCGGGAGATGGCGGAGAAGTGGCCGGTGAACCCGCTCGACACGTTCATCAACTACGTCAAGTGCGTTCCTGCTCTCGGATCGTCTGCTGTATGCCAGTGCGCGTGCTGACCAGTGTGTGGCGCATGCGTTCGTCCTGGCAGATCGCGTCCGAAGGCAGTGGTCGCAGACTTTGGGTGTGGAGACGCGCGCTTGGCCGAGAGCGTGCCGAACAAGGTGCACTCGTTCGACCTCGTGTCGCGCAAGCCGATCGTGACTGCATGCAATATTGCGCACGTGCCGCTGGCCGACCGGTCGGTCGACATCGCGGTGTTCTGCCTCGCGCTCATGGGCACGTCGGTGCGCGAGTTCATCCTCGAGGCGCACCGCGTGCTCAAGCCCGGCGGCGTGCTCCAGATCGCGGAGGTGAAGAGCCGCTTCGAGAGCGACACACTCGGCGGCATCGAGGGCTTCGTCGACCGCGTGCACAAGCTCGGCTTCGACCTGAAGCACAAGGAGGATGAGCTCAACAAGATGTTCGCGATCTTCGAGTTCGTCAAGGCCACGAACCGCCAGCCGCAGCCCAAGCTCACGATCGAGCTCAAGGCGTGCGAGTACAAGCGTCGATAGGCGCCGGTCGGGCAAGCACGATCGATTGACAGATAGATGAGGATGAAGAGCGTGGCGTCTCGTGTATGGAAGATGGCGTTGCACTGGAAGCAGCATAGGACGACGACGAGTCGAGCAGAGCTGTTCCTGGAACGAGCAGCCCACTGGCTGGTTGACTCGACTGCTGCTGTTGCTGCTCAGACTAGATGCGCAGCTGGTACTGGCCGGCGCGCGTGACGTAGCGCACCCACTTGGTGGTCTGGTACGAGCTCTTCTCGAAGACCTTGAGGAAGCGCACGTGCAGCCCCGATGCCGTGAACATCGGCACCTGGAACTCGATCTGGATCGGCGGACGCGACCACGCCTTCTCCTTGGTGCTCTTGAGCATCTCGATCTCCGCGTCCAGCATGCGCTCGAGCTTGCCCTGGAACTTGCGGATGCGCCACACGATCGCGTGGTTCTCCGGCTCGTGCTTGGCGCTGGCAAGTGGTTCAGAGCGCTCGTCAGTCAGTGTGCGACCTAGGGCGGGAGCCAATCATACGCTTCGCACCGGCCGATCGGGACGTTGATCTTCGCGCGAGCGGTGTTCGGCGGTGTCTGGAGATCAGCACACGAGTGCCGCAACACACGAGTGAGAAGGACTGGTGGTCGAGGAGCGGAGCAGGAAGGAAGGACCTCCAGTGCTCACACTCAGACGACACTGCCGCGACTAACGCACCGGGATCTTGATGACCAGATTGGTCGCGAACAGCCGCGGGCTGAAGAGCGCGGCGATCTTCAGCGTGACCGAGAGCCGAGTCGTGCCCTGCTCCTGGTACGCCGGCATGATCTTGAACGGCAAGTTGATGTTCTCGGTCACGCGATACTTCATGAGCTCGAACTCGCCGTCGGGCGGGATGAACGTGATCGTGCGGTCCGCGTCGAACTTGCCCAGGCGCACGCAGCGATGGAACGTGCAGTCGTCGATCTGTGAGTTGGACGAGGTGGCAAGCGATGTGAGTGAGTGGGAAGCAGCATCGGCGCGCATCGAACGACTTAGCGGCAGGGAACGCACTTCGACTTCGCGTGTGCCGCGCTTCTGACCGGCAACCTTCGCTGGCGCGTCGCCCTTGAGCATCGTGAGCTTGTCGTTGAGGCCGAGCTTGCACTCGGGCATCCCCGTGAGCAGCGTCTTCATCACGACTTGGCCCGCGACTTCGTTGCGCAGCACCGTGCCGTTCGACGACATGAGCAGGTTCACGCTCTCGAACACGTCAAGGTACACTTCGTTGCGCTTGTACTTGATCCCTTCGCGGCGCCAGTCGATCGCGCCAGTGATTTGGGAGGTCAGCTGCGACGGCTGCGTGGCTGCGCCGGCGTCGGTGTTCTAGCAAGCGAAGTGCAGTGGGCGATGTGCGTTAGCGACACCTGACACTGGTCCAGCACCACAGAAGGCGTCGGTGCCGACAAGATCACACCGAGAGCTGTCCGAGGTTGATGTACATCTTGAGCACGTCGATGGAGCAGTTCTGCGGGTAGCCGTGGTCCATGGTCTCGTCCAGGAGCTCGTACACGAGCGTGAAGTTGTCTCGGATCGTCTCCTGCGCGCGGTTCACGTGTGTGATGTCGTGTAAGCGAAGAGCGGCGATCGCTCGCATCACCACGTCCCGAGCACGCACCTCGGTGTACTTCTTGCCAAAGTACTCCTTGAAGATGCTGTTGAGCTGGTACAGGAACTGGAACACGAGCGCTGCGAGCAGATCCGAGACGGGAGGCGGGTGAGCACACGCGAGAAGAGCTGCTCAGTAAGGCGTCATCCAACTGGACTACAGCAGACTGACCCGTGTTGATGTTGGCGCGCGAGACGGCGACGAGGTAGAGGTTCTCGTGGCGCGAGTAGAGGAAAGAGCATCCGTCGATGCTCTTGATGGGCGGCAGCGACCCGGTCTCCTTTGCGGCGATGACCTGGAGGCGGAAGGCGTCGGCGGCGCGTCGGCCGACGTCGTCGCGGTAGAAGCGGTTGAGCACCACCTCGCCCTTCTGGCTGATGAGGAAGAGCGCGCTGATCATGACGGTTCGCGGATGGCACGTCGAGCTCCTTTCTTCCTGCAGCACGGCGACGCAAGTGCTTGTGCCTCGCAGGCGAAGAGCGTGAGAGCCAAGCCGAGAAACCTCCGCCTACTCATGCGCGACGTTTCGTGGCACACGTCACAGATTCGAGTGGGCAACACGAAAATGGTGAAAATCGGAGGGTGGGCCACCTCATGTCTTGTTTCAGTGCATTTTGGCCCACCTTACGGGGTCCACACCTCAGAATCGGTGGCGTCGGTGGCGCCACAAGGACCATCTGTGGCTCCAGCCTCTCTCGCGTCGTGTCTGCCACATCAACATGGGTCAAAATGCACTGAAACAAGAAAGGTCCTTGGCCACTCGCAAACACGATTATTTCAGTTCACTCTCGCTTTTGCCACATCACGCGCACACACGCGTCACTGTCGTCGTCGTCCACCGCCATCATGAGCGCCGCTCCGTCCGCCGCCGCCGCCGCCGCGCACCAGCACCGCAAGTTCCTGCAGATTTCGAACGCGCCGCCCGTGTACGAGAGCGCGGACGAGCTGAACGCGTACTTTGGGCAGTTCGGCGGCTCGTTCGTGGCCGAGACGCTCGCGCAGGCGCACCACAACCTCGTGGACGAGTACGTGCGCGCGACGCAGGACCCGGCGTTCCGCGAGGAGCTCGAGCACCTCGGGCGCGACTACATCGGCCGCCCCACGCCGCTCTACCACGCCAAGCGCCTCACGGCGCACGCCGGCGGCGCGCAGATCTGGCTCAAGCGCGAGGACCTCGCGCACACTGGCGCGCACAAGATCAACAACGCGCTCGGCCAGGGCGTGCTCGCCAAGCGCCTCGGCAAGCACCGCATCATCGCCGAGACCGGCGCCGGGCAGCACGGCGTGGCCACGGCCACGGCCTGCGCGCTGCTTGGGCTCGACTGCACCGTGTACATGGGCTACGAGGACACGCAGCGCCAGTCGCTCAACGTCTTCCGCATGAAGATGCTCGGCGCCAAGGTGATCGCGGTCAAGTCGGGCTCGATGACGCTCAAGGACGCCGTGAACGAGGCGATCCGCGACTGGGTCACGAACGTCGACACGACGCACTACATCATCGGCTCGGCGATCGGCTCGCACCCGTTCCCGACGATCGTGCGCGACTTCCAGGCGATCATCGGCCGCGAGATCAAGGCGCAGCTCGAGGAGGAGATCGGGCGCCTGCCGGACGCCATCGTCGCGTGCGTCGGCGGCGGCAGCAACGCCATCGGCATGTTCCACCCGTTCATCCAGGACGCGGGCGTCGCGATCTACGGCGTCGAGGCCGGCGGCGACGGCGTCGAGACCGGCCGCCACTCGTCGACGCTCGTGGGCGGCCGCCCGGGCGTGCTCCACGGCACGAAGACGTACGTGATGCAGGACGCCGCGGGCCAGGTGACGACCACACACAGCGTGTCGGCGGGGCTCGACTACGCCGGCGTCGGCCCCGAGCACGCCTTCCTCCACACCTCGGGCCGCGCCACGTACGTGAGCGTGAACGACAGCCAGGCGCTGGCCGCGTTCCAGCTCGCGTCGCGCCAGGAGGGCATCATCCCGGCGCTCGAGTCGGCGCACGCGATCTACTACGGCGTCGAGCTCGCGAAGACGCTCGCGCCGAGCCAGGTCGTGGTCATCAACGTCAGCGGCCGCGGCGACAAGGACATGCTCCAGGTCGCGAAGGAGCTTGGCGTGAACCTCAACGACGACCTCACGGACTGAAGAACGTCCGCGCGTCCTGCTCTCCGCTACCGTAACATTGAAGAACTGTTGTTGGCATGTCGACGCCGACGAGAGGGTGCTGTTCTGCTGGTGTTACACGCGTCCCGAGGCGTTGATGGCCTCGCGCGATGCTCGCCGACAGCAGCAGCCCTCGCCTTTCAAAACGGGGGTGCGGGGTCACGACGACCACGACGACGCGCAGCTCAGAGGCGCCTCGGCGTGTCCGAGACCGAGACCGAGCCCGAGCCGCCCGTGCCGACCTCCTCGTCCGAGAGGTAGTCCGGGATGGGCTCGTAGCCGTCCTTGCCCTCGGCGTCGTCCGAGCTCTTGCCCCAGAGCGTGTAGAGCAGGAAGTAGAGCACGACGATCTCGACGACGTGCTTGCTCGCGACGAAGAGCCACCAGAACTTGGGCTGGAGGTACACGCCGACCTCGTGGAACTGCGCGAGGCTCACGATCGAGTAGAGCAGGAAGAGCGCGTTGACGACGAGGAAGAAGGCGCAGATGGTCGTGGCCCAGTTCACGGCCTTGATGCGGTCCGTCGTGTCGATCTGGCTCACCTCGAGGAACGCCTGGAGCACGGTCTTCATGCGGAACGAGTACACGAGCACGGCCGCGAGCGCGCCGAGCGAGAGCGCGCAGAGCACGCAGTCGTCGTACGTCATGAGCCAGAACGCGTCCGCCTTGCGCGCCGCGAAGACGCCGAAGCCGAGCGCCTGGAGCGCCGCCGTGGCCGCGAGCACGACCGCGAAGAGCCGCAGCGGGTGCGAGCGCACGTTGCCGTTCGTGAAGAGCCGGCGCAGCATGTCGGCCCAGAAGACCACGATGAGCACGAAGATGCTGTAGAGCAGGAAGGACCCGAGCAGCTCCACGGCCTCGCCCACGAGGAAGAGCTGCCAGCCGTCGTCGCCCATCGCGAGGTTGCGCGGCGCCACGAGCACCGACATGACGCCGTACGGCGTGGCGAACCACGCGGCGCGCGTGAGCGCCGCCAGCCCCATGAGCAGGTAGAAGCCGAGCGTGGCGCTCTGGCGTGCGGGCGCCTGCGCGTGCGCCGCCAGTGCCCAGAACGCGAAGAAGCACGCGCCGCCGTACGCCACGGCCAGCGCCGTGTCCACCTGCCGGAAGCGGAACTCGAGGTGGATGATCGGACCTGCGCGGGCGGTGGGCTGCTGGTCAGAGCGGCGCGCGCGAGCGGCTGACTACGAGCAACAGACGCACCTTCAGTGGACGGGAGGATCTCGAGCGGACTGCTGCCGTTCGCGCTGGTGGCGGCGTCCGCCATCGTCGCCCTCCTGCTGCTGCTGCTGGTGGCTCGCGTTCGCAGGGTTTTGTGAAGAACTCAGGTTACGGTAATGAATCGGGAGCGTGATAAAAGCGAGGGTTTCATGTTTCTTGAGCCCTCCATTTTATCACGCTCATATGATAGTTGTGTAGCTGTAGGAGCTCCTGGTGTCGTTCAAGACCTCGATACCAACACTGACTGACAACAGGGGAGCTGTGCATCGTTCTCAGCGAGTCGGAGAGCTTCATGTGTGAGCGCTTTGAGTTGCGCTTGATGCGATCTAAAGTTTTCGATGACAAGGATGTCAATGTGCAATGAGCGGCTCTCGTGTGTTCGACACTCTCAAACGAACTCCGCTCGACGCGTGCAAGCAACCTGACCAGCTGATAGAGTCGAAAGTACCGAAGCACGAGGCTCCCATTCTCATCCAGCGTCGATGCACAGGAGCGCTCGATCAAGCGCAAGGAGCAACGCTGTGCACTTGCGAGATCTTCGGAACTGGAAATAGGGGTCTGACATTGTCAACAGAAGTTCGGACGATGGCGATGGCGACGCGCCAGCACTTGCACCAGCCGCACCTCTCGCACCGGCAACGCCGCGGCTACGTCGGGAACACAAATCTCGGCGCACTGCAGCGCGACGCGTGCGGCGACGAGCATCGGCGACGTCCACTTCCAGCACTCTCAAGAGATCCGCCACACGCCACTACCATCCGCAAGAACCCTGCGACTCGCAAGAAGTTCGTACTTCCTTTGCTGCAGAGTCCTCGTCGCGACGCGGACGTTGGTAGCAGCAAGGCTACGATACGATACGCAGAACGGCGGAGCGATGACCACGCGGACGCGAACGGACATGCAGAGGTGAGGCGAGGGCGAGTGTGGCAATCGCTTAGTTGTCATTGGCGAGATCGGTTCTCACCAGCGCTGTGCTCGCAGCAAGCACTCAGTGAACACATCACACGCGCTCAGGTGCGGGGACAAGTGTCTAGCGGGTCTTGTCAAGTGTCGTTGCGTGGACACCGGTGGTCTGGACGCCGCTCACTTGTTTCGTCCTCGCCAGTACAACGCCAAATCGTTCAAGGATGAGCACTGGTACAAGAGTCCGATCGGGTACGGGTCGTGCGAGTCGGTCGTGCACGCAGCGTTGAAGCAGATCGACACGCGCAGCACGGGTATCGTGCGCTGCCAGGACGTCGTCAAGGTGCTACAGGGGTGCAACTTTGGTGGGTGATCGAGTTGCGAGTGCTCGATGGCTCGCAGATCGACAGCACCAGCCAGCGACGGTATCATCTGACAACACTGTGTGTGCATACTCTTTGGCGAACACGGCCGGTTTTCAGGCATCAAGGAGCACGAAGCACGCGCACTGCTTGCTTCGTACGACTCCACCTTGCGAGACGACTCGGCGATCAACTACGCAGCGTTCGTGCATCGGATCAAGTTCCCGCCGCTGGTCTGTGAGAGCGACCAGGAAGACAGCATCGTGACACAGCAGTCGTATCTGCAGAAGATCCGAGAGCACGCACAACAGCTCCTCCAGCGAGCACAACACCTTTCACCAGTCTACCAAGTCGAATCACCGAATTCGAAGCACGGCGAGACAGGCATCGGCTCGATAACGAATCGCTTCGCTCGATCGCACGCCGACAGCGAACGAAGCGTACAGGGGCGAGCGACTGAGGTCTTCACAGGGTCAAGCAGCGCCTTCAGTCCGATCACACTCCCATCCTTCGAGAAGTCACGAAGAGCAGAGAACCCGGGAGTGACACAGGCGAAGGCTCGATGCGGCCGCGACGAAGGTGAGTACGAACTCGAACGCCGGAAGCGATCAACCACAAGCTATTCGCAGCAAGCTCATCAGGAATCGCACTGATACAAAGTCTGCTTGGCGCTTCAGATGTCGACCGACTGTCGTTCGAGTTCGACAAGAAGCGGCGCGAGGCTCGCGCCAGCGCCAAGGCAAGCATCCTGTTGGCGCATATCAACCGCGTCGAAGAGTTCACGAGGCACGAGCAGCAGGTGCGCGAGCAGCACGAGAGTCTGCGGCTCGCAGCGAAGGCGATGCACCGCCACGAGCACTTTGCGCACGCGCTGCAAGAGGTGGGCGGACAAGGCGGATGGCATCTGCGCAGAGGTGTCGTGGTTTGGCAAACTGACTCGAGTCTGACTGTGCAATCGTGAACACAGGAGCAACGCAACGTGCGTATGATCGCGAAACAAGGCAAAGGACTCGTCCGCGACGAGCACACACACACGCAACGAAGCGTGAGCAAGGACTCGATGTTCTACTCCGAGTCGTGCTGAAGATGATCGCAGTGTACTTTGCCGTCACTAATAAGTGGTCGCAGCCGTACTTTTGGCTCCGATGGCACGTGGAAGCGGCGAGCTGCCACGGATGCTGTGGCTTCGGCAGCAGTAGCGAGCACTAAACTGCAAGACGCTGCATACTTCGCGCTCGAGCAGATGTCAAACCAGCCAGCTCATCTGACACGACATGCGCGGCAGCACATCCGACCAAAGGGACCGTTCTTTGTCCTCCCAGCAACCGAGTTGTTCAGAGATGTTCGCATCGAGGGCGGAGGACTCTACCAACCCCCGACGTCGTGCTTCATCGACTCGTGGACGATCTTGGCGACCGTCATCTACTGTAGATACGTTGAGAGGGAGGTGAGTTTCGTGGTGAGTAGAATGGAGCGGCGCAAGTGAACCGAGAGAACGAGAGCGCGAAGCGGTTCGAGCACGAAAGTAGGAGCGACGTGAGCGAGAGAGATGTATGTATGACGAAAGCAGGCGAGTCGATTCATTGATGCATTGACTGGATGAAGTGGTTGCACTCCGTCCCTACTGGCTGCTGCTGTGTCTGGATGCTGATTGTGACCTCAGGTTGAGTTGAGAGTCATCGATGGGAAAGATGATCGAGGGTTGACAGGCATGGTTTGATGTTGAGTACAGAGTCCAATGGTAGTCAACACCAGGTTCTTGCATCTCACTTGCTGCGCGCACGACCCGACTCACGATCAAGAACGGCGCCGTCTCCGGTCGATGTGACGACTTCGAAATTTGCACACCATACAAACGATCTTCGTGATCAAGAACCGCACCGTGGAGTCGTGACGATATGCTGCTGACGAGGAACCGAGCATCACTCACCAGTTCAGGCTCAGTGTGCTTGCGCACAAATATGAATCAGTACCCAGACGAGGTGCTAGTGGACAATCTTCCGCAG
>JAASGM010000573.1:0-16546 GCA_023334215.1 Globisporangium cystogenes | reverse complement strand
AGAGAGAGAGAGAGAGAGAGAGATAGTCAGCGCACCGCCCCTCGCGTAGCAGCAGCAGCAGCAGCCCACCGACCTTCACGGTCTTCTCGTTCTCCGCCGCGTGGTCCTCGAACTTGGCGAGCACGAGACCGTCGCTCCATGTGTTCTTGTGCAGGTTCATCAGCATCTGCTCCTCGAGCTCGTTCTTGCGGTAGTCGATCGCGATCGAGTAGTAGTGGCGGTTGAGGCCGTGGATCAGCGCCTACGCAGCAGCAGTAGTCAGCTCTCCACCGTCGCCGTCGCCCCCCTCGCCCCCCTGCAGCGGACGCACCTGGATCGACGGCT
Source organism: Globisporangium cystogenes (assembly GCA_023334215.1). Lineage (NCBI taxonomy): Eukaryota > Oomycota > Peronosporomycetes > Pythiales > Pythiaceae > Globisporangium > Globisporangium cystogenes. Next base: position 16,222 of record JAASGM010000573.1, on the reverse strand, counting down.
TGTTGAGGTGGCCGATGTTCGACGTCGTCTGGCGCGGCTCCTGACCCAGCATCATGAGCTGCGGGTTGATGAGGCGGAAGGCGTCGATCACGACCTTGCCCTTCACGCTCTGGATCGGGTCCACGACGATCGACACCGCGCGGCTGTTGAGCGCCTCGAAGCTCTGCGCGCACGCGGCTCCGGAGCTCAGCGACCCGTAGAAGACGCGACCGACAGCACCCGCATCTCGAGGCTGCGCACCTGCTGCGTGTTGATGTCGACGCCCGAGAGCCAGCAGCCGAAGCCCGGGTGCGAGTGATACCAGCCCACGACCATCTCCGCCCTGCGAGCAGCCGCGTCAGCGCTTCCCCCTCCTCCTCCTCCTCGCATGCAGACGCAGGCAGCGCACCGGCCCGTCTGCTTGAGCATGTCGAGCATCTTGGTCTGGAAGACCGGGTCGACGGCCTCCACGCTCACGCCCGTGCCGCTCTGCGGCATCGCGAAGACGTCGATGCAGTTGACCGTGTAGTCGTCCACGAACTCGCCGAGCATGAGCCCCATGACCTCCATCGGCACGCCGGCGCGGCCTGCAATGAACGGATGAGAGAGAGAGAGAGTGACGGTCCGCCAGTGAGTCCGCTGCTGCAGCTGCTGCCGTCCGCAGTTGCGAGAGCGAAGAGCTCCGAGAACGCGTCGCACCGTGCTTGAGCATCTTGAGCAGCGCGAGCGACGAGATGTGCACTTTCTCCGCCGTGTCGACGAGCGGCCCGTCGGCGCCCGCACCCTGGCCCGGGAGCCCCGGGAGGTTGCCGAACAAGCGCTGCAGGCGGTCCATGCTCAGAGCTTCCTCGTCGTCGTCGTCGTCGCTGTAAAAAAAAAAGATCTCCCCATAAAGAAACAGGGGAATTCAATAGTGATAAAAACGAGGTGCCTACTCCCTCGGATACTTCACTATCCAACACACACACAGCAAGCAGCAACAAGCAAGAGGAAGGCTCGAGATAGCGAGATGGAGACCCCGCCGCGCGAGCGCAAGCCCTCGGCGCTGCCCCCCAAGCAGCTGCACGCGCGCCTCAAGATGCAGATGGACGGCGAGGCCGCGGGCGACGCCCACCCAGAGATCGAGCGCATGGGCGACGAGGCGTCCGTGCACGACGCCGCGCTCAAGCGCCTCCCCGACGACTTCGACGACCAGGACCTCGACTAGCGACTAGCGGCGAGGAACAGAGAGAGAGAGAGAGAGAGAGAGAGAGAGAGACTCACACGCGGCGCTCGGGACGTACATTCACGCGCGCTCTCTGCCGCTCCGACCCGCGGCCGACCGCCTACTGCTTGGCCGCGTCCTTCACGGCCGTGAAGAACGCGCAGTTGTACACGGTCCGCATCATCGACTTGACGTTGTGCGTGTACACGCACTCACGCTGTGACTCGCGCTGCGTGACGCCAACAGCCAAGAACCAACCCGTTCGCACCGCACAGCGTAACGCAACGTCAGCACTGAACCACCGCCGCGACGCTGAACTCGCCACCACGCACCAGGAGCTTGAAGTTGTACGTGCCCATGACGTGCTTGATCTCGTCGTACGAGAGCTCGATCGACTGCCCGAAGCGCTCGTCGCCGTCGCCGCCGGCGTCCTGCCAGTGGTAGAGCAGCGGGCCGAGGTTGATCCAGAACCCGCCGGGCTTGAGCATCCGCTCGAACGCCTCCATGTACTGGATCACGTTCGGCGCCGCGTCGATGAAGAAGCACGTCACGATGCAGTCCCAGCACTCTGCCGAGCGTCCGTCCAGACAACCAGGTCAGCCGCGCGACTCGCGCTCGCTCCTACTCTCGCGCTGCTCCCGCGCACCTTTGTCGGTCGCGTACGCCTCGAGGAACTCGCCCGCGCACATGGAGAAGTCCGGCTGGTTGCCCGCGCCGAGCCCCAGCAGCTCGCCCGGCACGACGTCCGGCACCGCCACCGGCCGCAGCTGGTCCGGCACCGACAGCGCGTTCGACGGGTTGTGGATCCACGGGTGGATCTCGAACTCGCCCGGCTGCGTCGCCCTGCGCACGCACCCGACAGACGCGCAGTCAGCGACTGCCTCGGCACGCGGCCCCGCGAGCCGACGGCGCACCAGTTGAGGATGAAGTTGCTCGCGAAGAGCATCTGGTACGAGAATTCGTTGCCCTGCGACGCGTAGCCTGCCGCGCACAGCGCACTCAGTCCCGAGGACCCGCCGCGAAGGCCGGCGAGCGACGCGCACCCTTTGCTGCGATCTCGAGCGCGAGGCGACCGAGGCCCGCGCCTGGCACCAGCACGCGCTGCGCGTTCCTGCAGCAGCACCACTGTGAGCTGCGAGGTGCTGCGCGTCGCCGCGCGTCGACCGCCAGCGCACCTGTTCTCCGGCGTGACCGGCAGCACGCGCTTGAGCTCCTTGAGGATCGGCGCGTAGCACATCTCGCGCTCCTTCTTGCCCTGCGCGCGCGCACATCCCGAGCCATCCGAGCCATCCGAGCCATCAGCTCTGCTAGCACCAGACGAGCAAGCTGACCGCGTTCGCACCTCGTTGGACCAGTCGCGCACGAACTGGTGCAGCGTGCTCTTGAGCTTGGAGAGGTGGCGCGGCGGACTCTGCAGCGGCGTCCCGGGGCCGACGGCGGGGAGCGTCACCGGCGGACCGGACTCCAGCTGCGCCTGCACGACGCGCTCGAGGAACACCTGGTTGAAGCGCGCAGCGTTCTGCGAGTCGCGCATGAGCGAGCAGCGGTCAGCAGCAACAGCAGCAAGCGATCGGACAAGCGATCGGTAGAGCGAGCGCACCACAAACTGGTGCAGGTTGCGCAGCGTGGACGACGGCGGCAGGCGGCGCTGCATGTCGGCGGGGAGCGCCTGCAGGTGCTGCTTGCGGCGGAAGATCTCGCGCAGCGCGAATGCCTCGTACTCGCGGAAGGACAGCAGCACGGATGCGTAGTGCGCCGCCTCGGCCGCGTCCGCGTCTTCCGGCTGCTGCTGCTGCTCCGCCATGCGCGCCACGATCTTGGGAGCTCTTCGCTGAGTGACAAGTGACTAGAAAAGCGTACAACTCCCTCGATTTTAGCACTATCGCATTTGCGCTTGTCAGAGACGAACGCCAGCATCATGGCCCAGAACCGCCTCCTCCCGCTCGGTGCGTGCGTGCGTCTGTGTCCACGCCCGCTCCTGCGCCCTGCACGTGCGCGTCGCCTCGCTCACATCGTCTGGCGCCTCGCCGCCGCCGTCACCTCTCGCGTCACAGAGCTCATCGACAAGTGCATCGGCTCGCGCCTCTGGATCATCATGAAGGGCGACAAGGAGTTTCTCGGCACGCTGCGCGGCTTCGACGACTACGTCAGTACGTTCTCGCTCCCTCTCCTCCTAGTGCGTTGTGAGGCGTGTGTGTGTGTGTGCGTGTGTGAATGCAGGGGGAACTGACGCGTCTGTGCGGCAGACATGGTGCTGGACGACGTGACCGAGTTGTGCGTCCGCCATGCGTTCTTCTCTCTCTCTCTCTCACTCACTCTCTCGGCTCTCTATCAACGCTCTCACACTCGCAACGACGACGCGCAGTGAGATCACGCCCGAGGGCAAGCGCGAGGTGAAGCTCGACCAGGTGCTGCTGAACGGCAACAACGTCTGCCTCGTACGTCGCCGCCCAGCAGCAGCTGCCACTGCGAGCCAAGCGCGAACTAACGCAACGCAACACTGCTGCTGGCTGCTGCTGCTGTTGTATATGACATCAGCTCGTCCCCGGCGGCTTCCCGACGTCCGAATGAGCGCAGCAGCAGACGCGAACGCAGCAGCCAACAGACGCTTCGCCTGCGGCCATGCGCAGAGCTCTACAACGTACACTCGCTTCCATTCTCCTGTTTGCCGTGCGTTAGAGACGTGCTGCCTGCTGTCCTCCCCACTTCTCTCTCTCTCTCTCTCTGTGCTTCTTCTATCGCGCTTCGCCGCCAGCCTACTTCTTGGCCTTGTCGGCGTTGTTGCCCTTGACGGTCCGGCGGTTCGTGAGCGTGAGCAGGCGGCGCTGCTGCTCGAGCTCGAGGTTGTCGAAGCCCGCGCGCTCGAGCTCGCCGAGCGTCGGCTGCACGTCCAGCAGCTTGAAGAGCCACGGCGGGTACGCGCTCGGGTCCTTGAGCTCGGCGTGCTGGCCCTCCTTGAAGATGTTGGTTGGCACGAAGCGCGCGAGGTCCACGGCCTCCTCCACGATGGCGTTCGCGCCGCCGCCGCCCTTCCCCTTGCCCGGCGCCGCGAAGAAGCGCGCGCCCGACGGCTGCAGCGCCGCCACCCGGCGCGCCAGCGCGCTCGCGACTCTCGTGCTCCTGCTGCTGCTCATGCTGCTGCTGCTTTAGCCTCGGCCTGGAAATCGAGTGGAAGTCGCGAGCCAGAAAGCGACAACAGGCGACTGCGATAGTGAGATAAGTCAGGATTCACCTCTGCTCCTGTAGAGGAAACATCTCTTTACTAGAACGTACTATGAAGAGGCACACGCAGATCGCAGCGACAACAACATGCTCGAGGACGGCAGCTACGAGCGCGTGCGTGACGACGACGACGACGACGACGGCAACGGCAACGGCTTCGATGCGGACGCAGCCGTCCGCCACTCGCGACTGCGGCTGCTGCTGCTCTCGCTGGCGGCGGCGGCGGCGCTCGCGGCGGTTCTGTCGCTGCAGCCGCCACCGCCGCGTCCTGCGGGCCTCCCGACCACTGCGCTGCTCGCAGCCGACGCGCTCTTTCTACGCGCTGCGCGCATCAGCGACGAGGACGGCGGCAGCGCCACCAGCAAACGCAGCAGTCAACAGCCAGCGCAGCTGACTGACACGGCGCTCTGCATGCAGCGCGCGCACGTCGACGCGCCGTTCCTCGTGCACCAGGAGCTGCAGGACGGGCCGCGCTTCGTGCGCGAGAAGCTGCTGGCGCACGAGGCGGCCAGGAGCGCGGCCGAGTTCTTCAGCATCGCGTGGGAGCGCAGCGCTCTCAAGGGAGCCGGAGAAGCGGGCGAGTCGCTCGTGCTGCTGCGCCACAACCCGCAGGAGCGGCGCGCGAACCTGCTGGACGAGTTCGGACCCGTCGTCGCGAGGCTCCCGCTCGTGCGCCGCACGCAGCTGCCCGCGTCGGAGGCCAACAGCCTGTGCTTCCGAGCGATCCACCTCTTTGAGGCAGTGACGCCGCTCGCGATCTCGAGAGACCAGTGGACGCTGCTGAACTCACCGGACGGCGCACAGCAAGCGCGTCCCGAGAACGCGCCGCCAGAGGCGCAAGTCGCCGCGCTTGCGATCAAAGCGTTCCCGCGAAACACGCTCGTGTTCACCGAGTGGGTCGACGTCGCCGAAGGCGCGTGGTCGCTCGCGACTTCGATCGCGCTGCTCCCACGCGCGCCGATGGCAAAGCGCGAGGCGAGCGACCACGTTGGGTACTTCGTGTCCTACGAAGCCAGCCGAGACGAGCTCCTGCCGCGCGTCGAGCGGTTCATCCACCGCTACCGTCTCGACGTGAGCACGAGGCACGAGATCCTGTTCTTCGTCGACCCGTCGGTGCCGGAGCGCTGGCACAAGGTCCTCAAAGCCGGCGTCGCGGCATGGAACGAGGCGTTCCGCGGCATCGTCTTGGAGCCGAGAGCGACTGTTGTGAGGTGTGTGGCGCCAGGCGAGCCAGAGTTCCCCGCTGACTTCCACGCCGCGGACGTTCGCTACAACGCGCTGCTCTGGTTCCCCGTGGACAAAGAAGGCTACTCCGTCACGCACAGCATCGTCGACCCCCGGTCAGGCGAGGTGTTGAGCTCCAAGATCTTCATCGACTCGGGTCACGTGCTCGACATCCTCAACACGCTTGCGTTCGCGCGCGTCCGTCGCGCTCCTGGAGCTGGCGGAGCAGAACAGCCTCCTGTCTGGGACGCTCTCGCGCAGTGCGTCCAGATGGTCGTCTCCCACGAAGTTGGCCACGCGCTCGGACTCCGCCACAACTTCCTCGGGTCCACGCAGAACTCGCGAGCGCAAAACGGCGACCGAGAGTTCACCAAGCTCCACGGACTCTCGAGCTCGCTCATGGACTACCTCCCAGTCAACGTCCGCAGCAGCCCCAACGCCAGCAGCTCGAAGGACACACTCGACATCGCGAACCAGACGCTCTGCCAAACGAGACTCGGCAGCTACGACACGTGGGCGATAGCGTACGGGTACACGCCTGGCATGAACGCCAGCGACCTCGCGCGCCTCGCGTCGCAGCGCCTGCCGTTCGCGACCGACGAAGACGAGATCGCGCACTTGTCGTTCGCGCAGAAGTTCGACCTCGGCGACGACCCGCTCGAGTTTTTCATGGACCGCCTCGCTCTCGTCGCCAGCGCGCAGACGAACTTGGAAGACGTCGCGAGCGCGACGCACTTCATCGACCACGACGGTAGCGACCGACTGTGGGCAGTCGAGAAAGAGCTCGTGCGCGCGGCGACCAAAGCGCTCAGCGGCGCTGCCAAGTTCGTCGGCGGGAGGCGCTCGCTGTGGGACGCGGCGAGCAGACGCACTCGTCTCGTTCGGGTCGAGAGGCGACTGCAGGAGACGGCGCTTCGTGTAGTGCTCGAGGTTGTGAGCCTTCGTCGAGACGACGTGCTGCCGCGACGCGAGTACTTCGATGCGTTCGTCGAGAAGGACGAAGACGGATGCGGGACGCAGAAGGTGTTTTGCTACGGTGGGCAGCGCGCGGACGTCCGCGGGTTCTTGCTCGACACGATGCTGGCGCCTTCTCTGTCGCTCCTGCTGGATGTCGGTCGGCTGGAGAGCGTGCTCGCGGACGAGGAAGAAGGCGCTGCAAACTCGACGCTGACGCTCTCGACACTGCTCGAATGCTCGCTCCAGTACATCTGGCGTCTCGATGGCGCTTCGTGGAAGTGTCCGTTGTCTCCGGATGGGACTGCGAGTCAGGCGTCAGTGTACTCGAGCGCACTGCTGCGGTCTGTTCAGCAAGAGCATCTCTCGCTGCTGGTGGATCTCGCAAGTGCCAGCGGCAACTCGTCGGCGCTACTGGCGGACTCGGCACTTCTCGTGATCGCCCGACTGCAACGTGAAGTGCAGAGCAGATTTCGCGCTAGTCTCGCGAGCAGCGACGACAGCTCCAAAGTCGAAGCCCAACAACGCGAAGCGGAACTGGAGCGCGTACACCTGCGCAGTGTTCTTCAGCAAACTGCCATCAGCCAGTAGACGGCGGCAAAGCAGTGAAGCGGGCAGTTCCCAACCTCTCCAGACGCGAGGAGTGCGTTCGTCATTCGTTGTGCAGCTCACATTCGCCTATGGTGCGACAGCCATCTCGAACTTGCGCGTGTCGGGTTGTTGCATGAGCTGCTCCAACTTCCCGACCACGGACGAGATCGCCACTCGGTGATCGGGATCCTGCGCACACATCGACTGGATCAAGCTCCACACCAACGCACTCGCATCCTCCGGACGAGGAGGAAGAACTCCGTTCCCGACTTGGTCGCGCACGCTATCGTCGCTTGTGGATCCCCATGGCGGCGCACCGCTCAGGAGCTCGAGGATCAGCATCCCGAAGGAATACACGTCCGACGCACGCGTGACGCGCTCGCCACGAAGGTACTCTGGCGACCTCCACTGCACCGCGCCTTGCGTCTTCGGGTGGACGAGAACCTCGGCGCTGTTGAGGAGCGAGCTCAAGCCGAAGTCGATGATCTTCGCCTCTCCGTTCGCGCCGATCAGCACGTTGTCGCACTTGAGATCGTTGTGCACCACGCCCATCTCGTGCAGATACTGCAGTCCGAGCGCGACCTGGTGCAGCAGCCGCCAGCCTGTCGTGGCACTTGCATCGCTACTCTTCACGTACCCCACAAGGTTGCCATTGCCAGCGTGCTCGCACACAAAGAACCGCTTGCCGACGTGACTCGCGCCGTACAACTTGATCACATGCGGATGGTTCAGCGGGAACCAAACGCGAAGCTCGTGGAAGAACAGTTCGCGATCGTGCGCGCTTGCGTCCGCTTCGTACCCCATGTGTTTCACCACCACTGGCGTGTTGCGCCATGTCGCTTTGAACACCTCACCGAACGCACCACTCCCGATCCTGTCGTTTGTCCGATCGTACTGGAGATCGAACGTGCGAATGTACCAGAGTGGGTGATCCTCTTCCGTGGTTTGCAGCTCGGTCGCACCAGCCGCGTCCTCGTCAGCAGCAGATCTGTTCGGTGGCGCTGTCACCACTTGTTCAAGTCTCGGGAATCTTCCGGTGTCCGTGGTTGCGTCAAAGCGCGTGATCTTCACAGCAGTGACGTGTTGCGATTCGGACCCATGGCTCGCGCTGCTCTCGTTTGCAGATGGCGACTCTGGCTGCTGCCACTTGTGAATCGGATCCAAACTTGCCGGCGAGAGCAGCTCCAACACCTCGTCCAGCCCTCGGTGGAAGGCGCTGCTCTGCAGCGACACCTTCCGGCTCATCGCGCGCAACAGAACAGACTCCTTTCTCCCCGCGATGCTCAGAGATCGGTAGAAACGAAGCAGCACCTTGACGAAGTGCTCGACTGCACCGTCGTTCGCGCGTCTGTTCTGCGCATGGATCACGTCGAGGATGTTGCACATCCGCTGGAAGATGTGCTCGACGGCGTCCGGAGAGTCGGTGCACCGAGAGCGCATGTTCTTGAGCTTGTGGTGGATGAATCGCTCCAGAGTCGACCCGAGTTCCGGGATACCAAATTTCTTGAGCTCAGTGGTCCGGCGTCGTTCTTTGCGCGGGTCGGCGCCTTGGTGGCGACGGACGGACGCCGCCTCGCTCGCAAAATGCTCCAGCTGGAGAACCACACTCTCGATCGTCGGCCGCTTCGATGTATCCCGCTGCAAGAGCTGCCTCATCAGGACCTCCTGCAACGGTGGCATGCCTTTAGGAAACTTCGGGAACCCGCCGGACGAAAGAGCCAAGAAGACCTCTTCGTTGCTCTTGTCTGCTCCCCAAGGCTGCTCCCCCGTCAGCGCCTCCAGTATGCACATAGCCAGCGAGTACATGCTGGATGCAGCCGACGCCGGCGCGCCTCTAGTCCGTTCTGGGGCTTGCCACCGCGTATCCAGTGTCGGCTTCCGCGGATGGGTCTGGTCTTGATCTTGCACGACGCCCACATAGTAACTCTGGTCACTCGGACTCGGACTCATGCATCTAGGGATACAGATCTTGGCGACGCCGTCGGTGCCGACCCAGATGTCATCACACCGGAGGTTCTCAGGCGCAACCCCGCGTTCGAGCAAATGCTGGAGCCCAAGCGACACTTCGAGCAGCTTCTGCCACGTCTCGTGCTTGTGATCATCGCACTTCAGATATTCGCGCAGACTCGTGCTGACAACGCCTTCCAGCACCACCACGAACGGGGCATGGAGGTGTGAGGCACCGAACGTCTTGACCACGTTCGGATGGCTCGTTCGAACGCAAGTGCGCACCATCTTGACAAACTCGTCGCGTTCCATGCGGCAGCTCATGACGACAGACTTGAGCCAGCGACCGCGGGACACCGTAACCATCGACGATCTGTTCGATGCTTCGTTCTTCTTCGCCAACGCACTGGTGTTGATGTACAACTCGTGCGGCGAGATAAACCAGTCCGGGACGGAAGGAGGCGCCACTTCGTCCGTCGCGTCCAGCACCTTGTGCAACGATGTCTTCAGCAGATCGAGCAGGTCCGAGCTGCACGACTGACCATGAACGACCACTTTGTGCTGCAGCAAGAACGCAGCTTCGTCGAGCGCACCTCGCTCACCTTTAGTCATCACATTCCGCGCCGGTGGCACCCAGCCGTTGATCTCCTCTTGGAACTGCTCCAGCAGTGTTCGCTCGTCGCGAGAACACTGGATGCTCCACTCGCCCAGCTCCTGGGTCGCGTTGCATGCCAGTAAACTCATATCTGCGTGGATGTCCCGGAACTGACTCGTGGTCGACGGGATCGTGACGAGCCGAGCGAACGGGTTGTCCGTTAAGCACACCGACTCGAGCTGGACCACCTGGAAGACGAGCATGGCGAACTGGAAGACGCTCTCTCGCGGATCTTCGAGCGGCTCTGCGAACAGCTGAGCGTGCACATTTGTCAATCGGTCGAGCAATCGTGACCACATCGACTGGAACTCGCGCATCTGCGGAGTGTGCTCGTTCAGTATCTGCAGCGTCACATCCAGGAGCGAGTCGTGACGATCGCCGGAGTTGCCGCGTGCTGTCAAGTAGCCGGAGTCGAGGAGCGTGGAGACGAAGCCAGCGTTCCCGTGTCGCGCAGCAGATATCAGCGCCGTGTTGCCATCCGCACTTTGAGCATGGGCACTTGCTCCGGCATCGAGCAGAGTCCCCACAGCGTCGAAGTGGCCGGCCCTTGCAGCAGCAAGCATCGGGGTGGAACCACGAGTGTCAACAGCCTCAATCAGACCTCCGTTGCTCGGAAGCGCAGCCAGAAGCACGCGAAGCACCTCCACTCTGCCGTATTTTGCGGCGACGTGCAGCACGGTCTTTCCGTTCGCCAGTCTTGCGCCGATCCTCGCTCCGTGGGTCAGCAGCAGCTTCACGATATCCACGTGGCCGTTTCGCGTCGCGACGTGAAGCGGATACACCCCGTTCGCTTGGTCAACGGACGCTCGGGCGGACAGCAAACGGCTCACGACCTCCACGTGTCCGCTTTGCACAGCAGCGTACAAGGGAGTAGTTCTGTTGCTGGCCGCAGCGTCGATGTTCGCTCCTCCACACAGCAGAACATCCACGACATGGATGTGGCCATTGAAGGCTGCAATGAACAGCGGGGTCTCCCCGCTCGCATCTGGAGCGTCGATACTTGCATCGTGCGAGAGCAGCATGCATACGATGTCCTTGTGTCCACTTCGAGCTGCGAGGAAGAGCGGAGTCACGCCCTTCGCACTCGGTGTGTCCGGACTCGCATTACACGACAGAAGCGCGCTCAGCACTTCCAGGTTGTCTGTATGTGCTGCAACGTGCAGTGGAGTCACATCGTCGGCATTCTTGATGTCGACACGCGCTCCATGTGCGACCAGCGCAAGCACGATGCCAGTGTGGCCGTTCGACACCGCGAAGTGAAGCGCGGTCCAACCACGAGAGTCTCGGCTGTCGACAGCCGCGGCGTTGTCAAGCAGCACCGTCACCACGCGCTCGAAGCCCTTCCAAACAGCCACGCACAGCGGAGTTACCTTGTTCACGGCGCCCACGTTGACGTCCGCTCCGCGGGACAGCAAAACTGCCACGACGTCGGCGTGGCCGTTGAGAGCTGCGATGTACAACGCCGTCGCCCCAAGGATGTTTCTCGAGTTGACACCCGCCCCTCGAGACAGCAGACACTCGACGACACCCTTGTGACCCTTCTCCGCCGCGAGGATCAGCGGTGTTGCCAACAGCGTCGTCTTCGAGTCGACGCTTCCTCCGTGCGCGGCCAGCAAGTCGACGATGTCCTTGTGGCCGTTATTCGCAGCGCTCAGGAGTGCATTCACTCCGTTCACGTCTGCCGCAGAGACCTTCGCACCGTGCGCCAGAAGCGTGTCGACGACCCCCTTGTGGCCGTTCTGCGCAGCCATAAGAAGCGGAGTCGCTCCATCTGCTTCGCCAGCATTGACATCAGCTCCTCGCTTCAGTAGTGCATGCGCGATGTCCCCGTGGCCGTTCTCCGCGGCACTGTAAAGTGGAGTCGTCCCATCCAGTCTTCTTGCGCTCACGCTCGCTTGGTTCAACAGCAGCGCATCGACGATGTCCTTGCGACCGGCTGCGGAGGCGACGTGTAGTGAGGTTTCTCCGGTGCGAACTGCCGCGTCGGGGTTCGCTTCTTTCGACAGCAGCACGTCTACGATGTCCGCGTGGCCGAACTGGGTGGCGACAAACAACGGAGTCGCGCCGGTCTCGGTTGCAACCTCGATGCTCGCCCCATGCGCCAGCAGCTCGATCACCACATCCGTGCTGCCGAACTGCGCTGCGACGAGAAGAGGGGTCCACCTTCGAGCATCCGCCGCATCGACGCTTGCTTTGTGCGCCAGTAGTTCAGCCACAACGCCCCTGTTGCCACGACTCGCAGCGGTGTGCAGCGCCGTAGCTCCCAACACGTTGACAGCGCCGACGCTCGCCCCTTTGAGCAGCAAAGCGCGCACGACCGCCCTGTCCGTCCCCTTGGCAGCGATTTCCAGAGAAGTGACACCGTTCTCGTCCGCTGTGTGGACGCTCGCTCCTCGCGACAGCAGCATCTCGACGATGTCTCGGTGTCCCTTGTCAGCAGCAACGCTCAGTGGGGATTCTCCATGCGAAGGTCTCAATGACGCGCTGGCGCCGCGCTCCAGCAACGCGGCAACGACGCTCGTGAAGCCCCAGAACGCCGCGAGACTCAGCGGCGAGATCCCTGCCGCGTTCTCGGCGTCGGGGTCCGCGCCGCGCGCCAGCAGCAGCCGCGCGGTGTTCGCTCGCCCATTCCTAATCGCGGCAGTGAGCGCCGTCTCGCCTTTCTCCCCCGGGAGGTCGAGAAGCGCGGCGTCGGCGTCTCGCGGGAGCAGGCGGAGCAGTTGCCACGCGCTCTCGGCGCTGCGCTTCGCGCAGGTGAACGCCAGGCGGTCGCTCCAGCGCGAGACGAGAGAAGCGGGAGACGCGTTGTCCATGAGCGAGAAAGAGCAGCAGCAGCAGCAGCGGTGGGAAGCGATGGGAAGGGAGGGAAGTGAAGATCGCGACGTGCGTGGCACTCGCACTTTAGAGGGAAAGTGTAGCCATTCGCACTTAAAGTGCGACTAAGTACGGTTCCAGCAATGCCAGTCAAATTCGAAGTCGAAGCCATCCCTCGAGGCGAGGCGAGGCGCAGCCGACGAGGTGCTGCAGCAGCTCGCGACCGATCGATCGATTCGATGGGCGGCAAGGTGCACCGGAAGAAGGGCCCGCGCGCCACGGGCAAGGCGCAGGCGTTCGCGCAGAGCTCGATCGAGTGCATGCAGAGCAGCAAGGACAAGCGCTCGCAGAACCGCCGCCGCATGCGCGTCGTGCAGCTGCAGCGCGCGCTCGACCGCAAGGAGCGCGAGCTCAAGCACTTCCCGGTGCAGGCGGCGACACCCACGCCCGCGCCGCGCAGAGGCCCGACGCCGCAGAGCGAGTGGAAGCTCAAGGGCGCGGCGCGGCCCGCGGCGCTGCTCGCGCGCATCGCGGCGGGCGAGCTGGACGAGCACGGCGACGAGCTGCGCAAGCCCGTCGAGACCTTTGACCTCTACGCGCAGACGCTGCGCGCGAACGCGTTCTCGACGCATCCAGAGACGCGCGCGTACCTGCGGTGCGTGTTCTGCGCCGCGTGTTGCGCTGCGCAGTGCGCTGCAGTCGGCTGATGGGAGGACGCGTGCGCTGACCGATGCTCTTGCTATTCGACTGCAGGATCATGAAGGAGCTCGCAGAGGCGTGCTGCAGCGCAGGCATGGCGGACCACGGCATCCGACACTACGAGGCGTGCATGAAGTTGGACACGGACGACTCGATGCGGTCGCGCGAGGGGCTGACGTGCGTGCTGGTGGACGAGGGCCGCGGCGCCGAGGCGCGCGAGCTGATCGAGCGGTTCCAGGGCCAGCAGGACTCGGCCGTGCTGGCGTACTGCCAGGTGATGCTCGAGTACGTGTCGTGGGAGGTGCTGGAAGAGGACGGGTCGAGCGAGGAGGTCGTCCGCGCCGCGCTCCTCAAGGCGTTCAAGCTCAACCCGTTCATCGCGGTCTTCATCAGCGCGCACGAGACGTTCTTCCAGGTCGTCGAGTTCGTGGAGGAGATCAAGGACCCGGCGGCCGGGTCGATCGAGGAGGCGTTCCTGTACTGCTCGCAGAACATTGGCGTATGGCTCGACACGGTCGGCGCGGACGCCTGGCTCGCCAAGGAGCTGGCCGAGCTGCCGGAGGTCGTCGCGGGCGAGCAGCACGTGTCGGAGGAGATGTACCTCGGGATGTACCAGACGGCGGTGGAGATGCACAAGGAGGTGCTGGCCGAGCAAGAAGCTGCCGCCGAGGACGGCGAGGAAGCGGACGAGATGCTCGGCAGCGACAACGACGACGACGTCGACCAGGACGAGTTCGGGGACTTTGACCCGGACGACGTCGATGGCGGCGAGTGAAGCTCACTTATGTATCCAGAGTAAACACTGGGATTGATGACGTTCCATCCATCAACCCATTTTCCGATAGTGAAGAAACTCATCCGCCACAGTACAGCCGCAAACACCTCGATTTCGGATCACTTTCGGATCGGCGTCCTCGAGCACAAGCGCCACTCCGAGGAGCAGCTCCCAGCCAGCGACGGCCGCCATGATGCCCGCACCGACGCAACTGCTGCGCCGCGCCAGCCCCTCGCTGCGCCGCGCGCGCGCGCCGTCCGCGCTGCTGCAGCGCAGCTTCAGCTCGAGCGACAGCAGCAGCACTCGCGACGGACTGCCGTACAACCCGGTGGCCGCCGCGCGCACGCTCAAGCTGCTCGAGCGCCGCAAGGTCACGACGATCGACATCGGCATCCTCAAGCGCAAGAACAAGCCGATCACGATGGTCACGGCCTACGACTACCCGTCCGCCGTGCACGTCGACCTCGCGGGCTTCGACATGCTGCTCGTGGGCGACTCGCTCGGCATGGTCGAGCTGGTGCGTGCGCGCGCATGCGGCGACGCTGTGGGTGGAGGAACGCCGCGGTGTCCGGATGCTCACGTGCAGGAATGTGTGCGTGTGGATTCGGATTGCAGGGCATGGACACGACGATCCCGGTGACGCTGGACGACATGATCCACCACACGAAGGCGGCGAAGCGGTGCGTGCGGCTGCGGGGATCGCGTCGCTCGCACTCGTGCGGGGCGAAGTGCTGAGCTGCTGCTGCTGCACGCGTGCGTGTGTCTGCCGCAGTGGCGCGTCGCGACCGCTGATCGTGGCGGACATGCCGTTCGGGACGTGCGAAGGCGAGCCGTACGAGGCGCTCAAGAACGCGCAGCGCCTGCTCAAGGTGCGCGCCTCTCGCTGCCTGCAATGTCGTGCGGAGCTCAGTGGAGCAGCATGGCACTGGAAGCTGATCCGATCTCTTGGTTGCTGCCTCGTAGGAGGGCGGAGCAGACTGTGTGAAGATCGAAGGCGGTCGCGGCCGCGCCAAGACGAGTACGCCGAGTGCAGAGCACGACCATCCGAGTCGCGTGGTGGTGTCGTGTGCTGACGGTCGTTGGTGCGTTGCGTTCACTCCCTGCAGTCAAGACGATCGTGGAGGGCGGCATCGCAGTGGTGGGGCATGTCGGCTTGCTGCCGCAGCACATCAGCGTGCTGGGCGGGTTTCGAGCTCAGGGGCGCACCGGTGAGGGCTCGCAGACTGCGTCTCGTTGGAGCCGCACCGTCGCGCTGGCTCGCAGCGACTCACATCCGCATCCTTCTTGCGTGCTGTGGTGTGCAGCTGCTCAAGCCGAAGAGATCATCAAAGACGCTCTCGCGGTGCAGGAGGCTGGCGCGTTCGCCGTCGTGCTCGAGTGCGTGCCGTCTCCGGTGGCGAAGCAGGTGACGGAGCTGCTGGACATCCCGACCATTGGCATCGGGGCGGGTCCGGAGACGAGCGGACAGGTGCTTGTGTACCACGACCTGCTCGGCATGCTGCAGCACCCGCACCACGCGCAGTTCGTGCCCAAGTTCTGCAAGCGGTACGCGGACGTGGGCGAGCGCATCCGGATCGGGCTGGAGGAGTACCGCGAGGACGTGGAGAACCGGCGGTTCCCGAACGAGGAGTACGCGCCGTACAAGGTGAGCAGTGTGTCTGCAGACAGCTAGAGAGTGGCTGTGGCGAATGTGGGGTCTCAAGGATGCGATGGGGGACGCGTGGTGCTGCAGATGTCCAAGGAGGAGAGCGAGAAGCTGGCGCAGCTGATCGAGAAGAAGTACAAGCGCGCGGCGAGCGGCGAGCAGACCGCCGACGAGCCTTCGGAGGTGACGAAAGTGTACTAGTGCAGAGTGCAGCGCAGTGCTCAGCGAGTCCGTTCGTGATCTGCTTCTCTCCTCAGTGTACGCGGCGAGTGCGCCGGTGCGCCACTCCATCGCTTGAACATGCCCTCGGGTCTTTCAAGTCTTTCGCTTCTTGCGTGTTGCAGTCTGCGCGCTTCGGAACGCTGGCGACAGCAGCGACGAGGAGGATGGAGACGACGGGGATCCGCCGCCGTTCCCCGACAGCTTTGGGTTCCTCGACGCGAGCAGGAGAGCTCAGTAGCTACAGCACTCGACGCAGACACTCGCGACCACCGCAGGGATCAGTCGATCAGT
>JAASGM010000572.1:0-16555 GCA_023334215.1 Globisporangium cystogenes | reverse complement strand
CGCCGGCGCCTTGGTAGAAGACGAACTGCGCCGCGCAGGTGGAGAAGACACCCGTGAAGAGGAAGACGCCCTGCACGACGAGCTGCTGCGCGTTCGCGGCCGCCATCTTCGTCAGCAGCAGCGAGAGATGCCAAGTGGCACGGCCGGCACGCGGAGGAGAGCTAAAGAGCCACGAAGAGCTCCCTCCGACAACAATAGGTCTGACTAGCATCGAATCGTCTTGGCAATTGTATGGTTCACTCTATTCGAGTTATAAATTAAAAATCATTTGGAAAATGTATGCCATACGAACACCCCGTGACTTAACGAAGCCAGATGTGACGCCCATCAAGTGGTCCACGTCACTGACACTCGCGACGAACACGACGCCACCTTCGACGTCACCGACTGACAGGGCGACGACGCCGCTAAGTGAAAGAAGACATGGACGCTGATGCGGGGACACCTCTCGAGGGCCTCGTCGCCGCCTGCCGCGAACAACCCCCCGAGCACGTGCGAGCGCTGCTCTCTGGGATGGCACCAGCGGACGTCGCGGCGCTCATCGACCGGCCGAGCGAAGGAGGAGACACGCTGCTCACAGCAGCCTGTCGGTCCAACCGAGCGGACGTCGCGCGCGTCCTCCTCCTCGACTTCGGCGCGCATCTCGACGCGGTGAGCGAGAATAACGCGACTCCACTCTTCATCGCGGCGCAAGGCGGCCACATCGAGGTGGTGGAGCTGCTGCTCGCGCACGGAGCGGATGTCGCCGTTGCGAACGAAAGCTGCTGGACACCGCTGTTCATGGCCATCCAAGAAGGCCACGAGAACGTTGTCGAGACGCTGCTCTCGCATGGAGCAAGCATCCACGCAAGGGATATGAACGAGACCACCCCGCTCCACATCGCCGCCCAGTTCGGCCGCCAGAGCATCGTGAACGAGCTGCTCGCGCGCGGAGTCGGAGTTGACTGCCGAGATGTCTTCATGCATACTCCGCTCTACCTTGCCGCGGCAGAAGGGCACACGGAGATGGTCGAGTGTCTGGTGTCCCGAGGAGCGGACATCGAGGCGGCGAACGCAGACGGTCTGAATCCGCTGTACACAGCTGCTAGCGCAGGCCACACCGCCACCGTCGACGCGTTGCTGGCGCGCGGGGCAGCAACCAGCTCGATCGACGACAGCGGCGCGACTCCCCTGTATATCGCCGCTCAAAGTGGCTACAGGGACGTCGTGCTCTCGCTACTCTCTCACGGCGCGCTTCGGCATCCAGCTGGCGCGGATGGGCTGACCCCACTGCATACAGCTGCAGCCGAAGGACACGCGGACATCGTCGCAGAGCTGATCTCGCATGGGGCGAACGTCGACGCTGCCGACGCGAGCGCCACCACCCCGCTGCAGAACGCATCTGGCTTTGGCCACACTGCGATCATCACGATGCTGTTGTCGTGTGGGGCTAACGTCGGCTCCTCGAATGTGTACGGATCGACCCCGCTACACAACGCTGCTGTCGGCGGCTACAAGGACACTGTCGAGGTGCTGCTGCAGAATGGGGCGAACGTCGACGCCGCTGATCACGTCGGGTGGACTCCGTTGCACTCGGCGTCTACGAACGGGAACACAGAGGTTGTCGAGGTGCTGCTCGCTCACGGAGCGCATGCCGACGCGGCAGCCACCGATGGCTTCAGCGCGCTATACATCGCAGCTCAAGAGGACCATCGGGACGTCGTACTCACGCTGCTGGCGCATGGAGCGGATATCGACGCAGCGGGGGACGAGCGCTGGACTGCGTTGCATATCGCAACCAGCGAAGGCAACGTCGCCACTGTGGAGGCGCTGTTGGCACACGGTGTGAGCGTCAACGCGTCGACTTCAGCTGAGTGGACGGCACTTCACTTCGCAGCTGTGTGCGGCCACGTGCACCTCATTACCCAGCTTCTGGCTCACAAAGCGAACGTCGAAGCCACGAACGAGGACGGAGAGACTCCACTGCATATCGCTGCTCGTGCCGGACACAAGGATATCGTCATCGCGTTGCTGTCACGCGGGGCGAACGTGGATGCTGCGAACTCGAGCGGCGAGACGCCGCTTCTCCTCGCGGCTCAGTGCGGTGATGTCGATGTGCTTCGCGTTCTTCTCGAGGCTGCTGGCTGCGCGGATCCGGTGCCTTCGACTGAGGAGAGCGGCAGCAGGGACTCGAGTGTCGTTATGGTTGAGTCGTCGCTCCAAGACACACAAGGCGACGAAGTGATCCCCGCAGACGCTGGCGATTATTCTTCTCGAGCAAGCGGAAGCCGAAGACTGGAGGTCGCTGATGCCGACGGCAACACCCCTGTACTCGCAGCCGCGCGCGCGGGACACTTCGATGCGGTGCGCGTGCTGTTGGACGCTGGAGCGAGTGCATACGTTCGGAGCATCGATGGTGAGACGCTGCTGGTGTCGGCTGCTCGGCGGGGAAACGCGAGTGCCGTGTCGATGTTGTTCGACCTGGGGTATCTGATGCCTCGCGGGTCAGTCTCCTCAACAAGCACCGCTGTCTCCCCTTCAGTCATGACTTCCGACGTCGACACCGTCAGCAGAACGAAGGAAGTCAGCGGCAACGCCACCAACAGCTCCGAAGACAAGGAGGCGCTGGAGAAGTCGCTTTTCGCGGTGACGCTGCAGACGCTGAGTGAGTACGCGCCGCAAACACACGAGTTCGAGAGGATGTGGTCCCGAGTGGTGGGCCGACTGGCGCGAATGTACGGCGAGTTGGTCGAGACGCGAGATGACGTGTCGCGCGATGACGCGTCTCAACTCGCCATGAGCGTGTTCCACTTGGTGCAGCTGTACGCGGTGTGCTCGACTGAGAGCGTGTTCGCTCGCCTCGCTGCGAGTTCGACACTGGCGACCCAGTTCCGAGACGTGCACACAGAGCTGACGTTCTTGGAGCGCACTGTGGGTCTGCGTTCGAGCGAGAGTTCTGAGGGGGTCAAGACAACAGCAGCAGCAGGTGCGAGTTCGACGATGATGGCGTCTGAACCAGGCGACGAAGGATCAGTCGTCGACTGGGACGCAGAGTGCTCGCGAGACGAGGTGGCGCTGC
Organism: Globisporangium cystogenes; assembly: GCA_023334215.1. Lineage (NCBI taxonomy): Eukaryota > Oomycota > Peronosporomycetes > Pythiales > Pythiaceae > Globisporangium > Globisporangium cystogenes. The sequence continues at coordinate 13,497 of JAASGM010000572.1, read as the reverse complement.
TGGAGACGCTTCACGAGGGGATCGACGCCTGGTCTCTTGAGTGGAGCGACGAGGAAGATGGCGAGGAAGAGGAAGAGGAGGAAGAGGAGGAAGAGGAGGAAGACGAGGAAGACGAGGAAGACGAGGAAGACGAGGAAGACGAGGAAGACGAGGAAGACGAGGTCGACGAGGACGATCTTGGCACGCTGGAGGTGGACGCGTCGCTTCTCCAGCACAAACTGAGCGCACAAGGCGAATCGTGCAGCTCGGAGCTGCTGGCGCTGCTAGAGCTGGCGCTGCGCAAAGTGCTGGAAGCAGCTGAGTTGCTGTCGCCGCCTGTCATCCCGGACTGGTTCATCCCGTTGCACGAGCTGTACATCGACGTCGACGCGCTTGTCGATGACGACGAAGAGAGCTCGACGCTTGCGGTGACGGTAAGCCGCGGGCGGTGGTCCAACTCGGTTGTCCGGAGCAGCCAACTGAAGCGCGCGGCGTTCGTCAAGGCGGTGAGCGCTTCGTTCAACCTGAACCACCCGAACGTGGTCGAAGTGTTCGGCGCGTCGCACTTGGAAGCTCCGTTCGTGGTTGTGTTCGAGAGCACCGGCAGCACGAGTCTGCTCGAGTATCTCGAGGACGACGAGCGCAAGCCCGAGGTGTGGCAGAAGCTCTTCGAGGTGTCGCTGGGACTGCAGTACTTGCTGGACCACGGAGTGTCCCTCTCGAGTCTCCGATGCGAGGACATCTGGGTAGGTGCAGACGGCGTCGCGAAGATCTGCGCTTTCGCGTGTGTGGATTCGAGCAGCAGCGGCAGCGGCGGCGGCGAAGACGCCGGTGATGTCCCCACCTCGGATCCGAGTGAGATGCAGCACCTCCGGTGGCGAGCTCCGGAGTGTGTTCGCGGAACGTCGCCGTCGCCGGCGTCAGCTGTGTACGCGCTCGCGATGTGCGCAGTGGAGGCGTTGACGGGCGAGATGCCGTGGGGGCTGGACGAGAGTGACGAGAATGTGTACTACAAGGTGCTCTTCGGTTGGCGACCGGAGCTACCGGAAACGATACTGGACGAGCAGGAGGCGCTGCTCGAGCTCATGTGGCGCTCGGACGCGTCGAAGAGACCGACGATCGCGAGCGTGGTCTTCCAGCTCGAGCAGCTCGCGAGCGCGTCGAGCTCCAAGCGACTCCCCGAGAGCGAAGATGCTGCGTCGCGTCTCCAGAGCGACAGCCGCTCGCTGAGCCTCGAGGCGTTCTTGTTCCCGGAGATGGGGAGTACGCTCCGCGCGTTCCTGGAGAGGCTCGAGCGGAAGTGTCAGCAGTGTCGCGAGTCCCCGGACGCCGTCGCGCACATCTTCGAGCGCATGCGCGACGTGCTCGGCGTGATCGAGGCGCAGCGGCGGCTCGCGAACGACGGCGCCGTGCTCCGGTACTGCGAGGTGCTGCTGGGTCTGGACCAGTTCCTGCGCATCGCCGTGAGCGAGCGGTCTCTCTTGCAGCGCGCGAAGAGCCAGAAGGTGTCGCTGCGGAGCCACGTCTTCCACCACCGGCTGGACGAGCTGCTCGAGCTGCTGTCGCCGTCGGTGACGGATCCGATCCACGAGTGGCGTCGCTGGCAGCAGCAGCGCTCAATGAGCGGATCCGCCGATGATGAGGCTGCGAGCAGAGCAAGCGAGGACACCAGCGGCGACGGTGTTGGCGAGAGTGGCGTCCATGATCAAGCACGCGCAGCACTGTCGTCCATCACGACGACTGCGAACTCTGGTCGAGGCGACGACGCAGCAGTGAAGATCGTGCGGTTCGGCTCGGGTCGGCTGAACGAGCGGTTCCGGAGACTCGACGTGGACTCGAGCGGCGACACGGACGCTGACGCTGCCACGGACGCCTCGCTAGCTGAAGATGACGACGCCACGCGGCCGCCGTGGTTCATCCACACGTACGACCTCAAGTACGGCAGCAGCGACCAGATCGGCGTCGGCGCGTTCGGCGCAGTGTACCGCGCCACGTGGCGCAACACGCCCGTCGTGGTCAAGTTCATGGGGTACGCGGCGGACGCGGACGCGTACGACCGCGAGCTCTTCTTCCACGAGCTGCGCGTGTGGTTCCCGCTGAGCCACCCGCATGTGCTCAAGCTGTACGGCGCGTGCCACGTCGGCAAGCGGTTCTTCGCGTGCGAGCTCGCCGGGAACGGGACACTCGTGGAGCATCTGAGGGCGAGCGAGGCGGGATCCGCCGCTGCCACTGCCACTACGCCGAGGAGCTGGCAGCTGCTGCACCAGGTGGCGCTCGGGCTGCAGTACCTGCACGAGCAGAGCATCCTGCACAACGACCTCAAGGGCGACAACGTGCTGATCAGCGCGACCGGCGACGCCAAGATCATCGACTTTGGCTTGAGCTCGCTGCTGAACAGCGCCGAGATCCGCATCGACCCGAAGCGGCTGGGGGCCGTGCAGTGGCGCTCGCCGGAGGTGCTCCGCGGCGAGCGCGCGACGCTCGCGTCCGACGTGTACTCGTTCGGGATGGTGATCGTCGAGGCGCTGACCGGCGCGGACCCGTGGGCTCGGAGCGCCAAGGCGGAGGCCGTGGTGCGGTACCGCGTGCGGAAAGGGATCCTGCCGCTGCAGCCGGCGTGTCTGAGCGGCGCGCAGTGGAACTTGGTCCGCATGATGTGCGCTGCAGACCCGGCGCACCGCGTCGCGATCTCGTTCGTGGTCGAGAAGCTGCACCAGTTCTCGCAGCAGCACTGAGTGTGTGTGCGTGTGAGATTGTCGCGGAGTGGTTGAGTGTGTGGCTGGTGCACTCGACGGCCGGTGATCCAACGAAGCGTGGAGCACGACGCTCTGAACGAGTTGAGTGGCATGAAGCGAGGGCTGGTATCTCGTCCTCGAGTTGAAGTTGTCTCTAATTTGCAACGAATTTTCACACTACGGTTTTGTATGGTATAAAGAATCCCCACATAAACTCGACATAATAGTTTGTAAGTGAAGTTCAGACGCTTTTTGACCCGCAGAATCTCGAGCAGCGCGTCACGCGGACGCTCGAGACGCAAGCGCGTTCCGGTGCCATCCGCGTCCATCGGCCTCCTCGCTGCCTCGTGAGTCAGCGCCACCGTCCGCGACCAGCGAAATGCAGAGCGGCAGCAGCAGCAGCGCGGACCAGCACAGCGTCATCTACGACCTGCAGGAGCCGTGCTACTACGCGGTGCTGGACGTCGACCCGAGCGCCAGGCGAGTCTTCAGCATCCGCCTGTCTTCTCTACCCGGAGGCTTCTAACAGCGCGTCTGTGGTCTGCGGCAGCCCGGCGGCGCTGGTCAAGGCGTACCGCCTGCTAGCGCTCAAGTACCACCCGGACAAGAACCCGAGCGGCGACCCGGAGCACTTCCAGAGCATCAAGCAAGGTACGTCGGCGGCTCAGCTCCTGGCGTGTGCTGCGATGCTGCGACGCTCACTCACTCACGCATGCGTCTGTCTGTCTCTACTCTGTGCATCTGCCAGCGTACGAGGTGCTCTCGGACCCGGAGAAGCGACAGCTCTACGACCACTACGGACCGGCGCTCAAGGTACGTCGCACGGTTCGCACTGTGGCTGCTGAAGGACCCGAGGCGAGCGAGGCTGACGCGTTGGCGCAGCCGCACATGGCCGAGTCGTTCTCCAAGCTCGCGCCGCTGCTGCTGGCGTTCTCGAGCGGCCTCGTGGGCTCGAGCGCGCAGACGTACGGCTGGGCCGGGCCGACGCGCGTGACGCTCGGGCTCGAGCTCTGCGTCGTGGGGCTCGCGGGCTTCTACTACTGCTCCCGCCCGCGGCATCCGCTCTTCCAGCAGCAGCAGGCAGACGGGGGCGGCAGGAGGAGAGCGGGCAAGCGCGACATCGTGTCGGTGTCCGACTACGCGGCCGTGACGGGAACGGGGCTGCTCTTCGGCAATGCCGTCGGGTGGCTGAGCGCGTCCGCCGTCGTGTTCTGCCGCGCGCTGCTCTTCGGCAAGTGAACAGGCGGTGGTGACGTGAGTGCGTTCGAGCACGCAGCAGCAGCAACAGCCACCGCCGCCGCCCGGTTGTGAGGAACACACAGCGAACGAAGGACGAGGCAGCGACGCTGCTGCGAACGTACGCGTGCGGGTACAGAGTTGTGTGTTTCTTGTTCCGTGACGAGAGCGGGAGACGCGGGCGGCTTCGGACGGCGCCCTCTATGCTCGGCTCTTCTCCTTCCCGCGCGAGTCACAGCAGGCGCTTCGTCGTCAACGTCGTCGTCGTCGTCTCCTCCTCCTTCTTTAACCGCCAGCAGCCAGCAGCAGCCGCTGGCAGGCGCTCGCTCGCCGCCGCTTAGTAAAGCATCTCTTCTTTGATCTTCTTCGGGTCGACCTTGGGCTGCAGGTCGCTGTCCGGACGCATCCGGAAGCCAGCGGGCGGGTGCTCGGCCCACAGCAGCGACGTCTTCCCCTGCGGCCCCTCGCACGAGAGCTGCCCGTTCATCGGCAGGCTGCCCCACTTGCTCATCGGCGGCGGCGCGTCCTTCGAGCACGCGTCCAGCAGCTGGCGCGTCGTCGCCGGCGTCAGGTTCTCCTGTACAAGCAGCTGGACGTCAGCCGCTGGGGACGCAGGCATTTGCTGCCAGCTGCCAGCTCGCAAGCACGCACGTAGAAGTCGTCGTTGATCTGCACCATCGGGGCGTTCGAGCACGCGCCGAGGCACTCGACCTCGCGCAGCGTGAAGCGGCCGTCCGCAGTCGTCTCTGCGAGGCCCACAAGCGAGTGAGGAGGCGTTCCAGACTGCTAAGACGCAGCCGTGACGATACCACCGCCGCTGCCGTGACGACACCAGACGTACCGCCCTCTTTGATGCCGAGGTGGGTCTCGATCGTCTTCTTGATCTCCTCCGAGCCGCAGATCATGCACGGCGTCGTGCCGCAGAGCTGGATGAAGTACGTGCCGACCTTTTCCCGGTTGAACATGGTGTAGAACGTGGCCACCTCGTAGACCTGGATCGGCTTGACGTCCACGATGCGCGCCACCTTGTTCATGGCCGCGAGCGGCAGCCAGCCGCCGTGCTGGCGCTGCGCCAGGTCGAGCAGCGGGATGATCGCCGACGCCTTGTAGTTCTCCGGGTACCGATCCAGGATCGCGTGCACGCGCTCGTAGTTGTCCGCCGAGAAGTCGAACGCCGTCTCGGCGTTGTTGTCCTCCGTGTCGCGGTGCTGCCAGAAGCGATTCGGTCGGGTCGGGCGGTCCATCGTTAAGTGTCTTTCTTGACATATAAGCGACATACAAGCGACATACAACGCACCACTGGGAAGTTGCCGCCGCTCTGCGCGACGGCGGACGCGTGGAAGGCGCGCGGCTTGGCGGCCGCGGCGGCGAGCGCGCGCACGGAGCGGGCGAGCATCTTGGCCGGTGGGGATTCTGGGGGTGAGATCGAGGCGCAAGTGGCGCTTTCGGCCACACAAATGAGCGTAAAAACGCTCGAGCGCGTAAAAAGAGTAATTATGGGTGGCTCAGAGAATGCAGGGCGAGCTCAGATCTGAGGCCAGAGGTCGGAATGGAGATGACCAGTCTGGAGGGCCGTGCTGCGATCCGTGTGCTTCACCGCATAGACACACACGGAGAGCGTACGTGTATGCAGACAGGAGAAGCGCGAGCGCTCGTGCAGCGCAAAGCGAACCGTGTCGAGCTTGCGTCCGAAGCGCATTTCGGCGGTTTGCCTGCTTACGTCATCGAGTCGGCCACAGCACAACGCAAACATTTGTCCCGAAACGTCCCTTTCAAATAGGTCTATTGGCGGGACGCGTCCCGTTTTGTGGCTACCTTGCGCGCAGCTGGGCCGTTCATTTATCGAGCCGCCGCCGCCGCCCCCCACGCCCGTGAACACCAGCAGCAGCAGCCATGGTGTGTGTGCCTGTGTGAGGGAGGATATGAGACCACCGGAATGGGGGTCCTCTGCACTTCTTCCTGCGACGAAGCGCGCAATATGCTGACTGCAAGCTGTGCTTCCCGTCGGAACCCGCAAGGCCGGAGAGGACCCCGTCGACGTGATGCCGCAGATCCGCGAGGCGTGCAAGCCCAAGTGCACCGACTACTTCCAGAAGTACGAGGCGTGCGTGGCTCGCGTGGCGGCCAAGGGCGTCGGCGCGTGCGACGGCCAGTACTTCGACTACCTCCACTGCATCGACAAATGCGTACGTCGTCACTCGCTTCGAGAACGTGGGGGCTGAGCTTGCGCCGCGACTCTGTTGTAGCTGCTCGTGTCGCTACGGTAGCTCTACGATTGGTGTCTAACTAGCCGGTGTGCTCTATGCGTGTACGTCGAGCGCAGTCTGTGCCGCAGATCATGAAGCACCTGAAGTAGAGTGGGGTCGCCCGCCCGTTCGTTCCCGAGACGCGTCCGTCGCTCGCGGTCTGCTGTCTGCCGCTGCTAGCTGGAGTTCGCCAGGAGTGAGAGACGAGGAGGCGGCGAGGAGGCGCCAACGGAATAAAGCGGCCTCCGACCTCTTCGATCGCGGGACGTCACACTCCACACGTGCGGCCGCGGCCGAGAGAGGAACGGAGGCGATTGTGTTGATGATCTTTGCCAGGTGTGGTGGTGGTTCTGAGTGTGGACGTGCGTGTATCTTGCGGCTCCTGCTGCATCGGATCGAGGCGTTGCATCAATCGTGAAGATCCACCTGCAGGTATCGTGCTGCACGCCGCCTGCCGTCCTGACCGCCGCCAGGATGCTGTTCCAGCGCCTCCGTGTTCGTGCCAAAGACACGGTGCTCGTCCATGTGTCGAATGTGCTCGTCGTCGTCCTGTTCCTCTCTGACTGAAGCGTACAGCGCACATATGCGCAGACACACACTGCACACGCACCAAACACGTCGCCTTCGATGCCTGCAGGCAGTACACGCAGGACGCATTCGCAGAGCATGGCGCGTAGAGCCATGCAGCAACAAGGTCATGACGGCGGTCACTCTTTTCCACTCCCCCGATTTAGCGGACACCAGCCTAAATTGCTAATAAACGGATTTAGATGCGTTCATTCACGCAAAAAGCTTTCAGCGGCCAATCAGCGGCCACCCGTTTGAGTGGTTCCAGGAGCTTCGCGCTTGGCTGCAGCGGTGCGCTTTGCGGCGCATCTGGGCGGTCAATTTGGAGAACGACGAGAACGGCGACGGAGGCAACATGACTGTGAAGCGCAGAAACCACGGCCGCAACAAGAAGGGGCGCGGCCACGTCAAGCGCGTGCACTGCGTGAGCACGGCCAAGCTCATCCCGAAGGACAAGGCCATCAAGCGCTTCGTCGTCCGGTGCGTCGCGCGTGCAAAGACATCGAACGATATACGAATGGCTGCCTTTCGCTGCAGAAGGCGGCAGCACCAGCACCTGCAGTGCGAGTTGAGAGAGAGAGAGAGAAGAGCAGTCGGTGGATGGGCTTCCCACACCCACGGCAATAGCCGATCGACAGCCAGCAGCAACAGCAGCAGCAGAACAGCACAACACAACAGCGAAGAGCTACAGACAGACAGCAACAAGGACGACCATCGACGCGTGACGACACTACAGGCATACAGGCGCCCGCTGGCTGCTGCTGCTGCAAATGCTGCAGACGACAGCAGCCGCATGTGTGGTGGCAGACATCCACCCTTTCTCTCTCTCTCGACTCTCAACCGCACTGCAGAGCATGTGTGATGGCTGCCACGGTAGTGCCAGTGACGTCGCTGCGCTGGCCCCGCGTGTGCTGACGTTCGCGTGTTCGTATCGCAGCAACATCGTGGACCAGTCGGCGATCCGTGACCTGAAGGAGTGCTCGGTGTACGAGTCGTACGCGCTGCCGAAGATCTACATCAAGAACTACTACTGCATCGAGGCGGCGATCCACCAGCGCATCGTGCGCGTGCGCTCGGTCGAGGGCCGCCGCAACCGCGCGGCGCCGCCCCGCTTCCGCCAGCAGCAGAAGCGCAACTAGGCGCCTCTAGTCGTTCGATTCGGGTCGGGTCGGTCGGGTCGCGGCGTCTGCTGCGGCGTGGGGGCTTCTCGCTCGGTCCTCCGCTCCCCCAAGTGCGAAAGCCGGCGCATCTGAAAAGCTGAACGCGGCGCGCGCGGCTCCGCCGGACGCGCTGCGGGCGAACTCACAGTGGATTGGGGGCTCGTGACCTTGGAATAGAGGCTGTAGGAATACACTCGACGAGGTCTGCTTTCTCCAATCCGTCTCGGTCGCGTGTCGTGTCTGCTGCTGCTTGTCAGAGGTGTCCGAGCAGCTCTTGCAAGTGGGTGGGTGAGTGTGAGATGCGTCGACAGAGAACGCGAGTCGTGTTACCAATCACAGGTCTGTCGGAGTCGGAGAGCTGGCGCCGTCGTCGCAGGTTCCTCCTCCGATGGCCTCGAGTGCTGCAGATGCGACGTCCAACTCCACGGTCTTCTTCACTGGTGGTGCCGCTCTCTGCTGGTCGCTTGGCAGTGTTGCAGTCGCATCCGCTGGACTCAGCTGGAGCTGATCGGGTAACTCGACAAGCGAACGATCCGGTGGACTCGATGGAGCAGGCGAAGCCGCCACAAAGTTCACAACGACTTTAGCGGTCGACTGGACGGCAGCGACAGCCTGCACCACGACTTCCGGAGCAGTCGGATGCGCCGTTGATGACGTCACGGCTGCTGCGCTCTGCTGGATTCGCAGTCCAGGCGTTGATGTCTTCACCGCCCTTATCGCCTTCACTGGAGCTCCCGACTGCACTGCGTCGCCATCTGCGTGCTGCTCGAACGTTGTAGTCTGCGAAGATGGCGAATCGGCACTTGGAACACTCTTCGTCGACGCCGACGCCTCGCACCGAGCATCGCTCAACGCGGCGGTTGTGCGCGCCTGCATCACTTTCACTGACACCGGCGGCGACGCTGCCAACGCCACTTGCCCAGTTGCGGTGCCACTCGAAGATCTTGTTGCCGTGGCTTCTGGCTGCGCTTGCGAAACCGTTTGCAAACTCGATACTGGTGCGACGACGATCTTCGTGCGGTGTGGAGACGGCAAAGGTTGTGGTGATCGCGCAGGTCCTACAGCACTCTGCTCGAGCGTCGCTGGCGCCATCACCTCCGCCAGGTCGTAAGTGTTCTGCTCAGCGATATCTGCGACTTTCGCTTCCGTCGTGGGTGCTGTAGTCACGACGGCTTCGTTGCTCTCGACGCTTCTCTCGAATACCAGTGACGTCGTCGCCACCACCTCTGTTTCAGCTGAGGGTGTCGACTCGATCTTGACACGCGACGCGATACCCTCTGTGCTGTGCGCAGCACCTGAAGACGCCGCCGCCACTGCTGTCACGTCCACCTCGCTTGTCTCGTTCTCAGCAGTCGTCAGCACTGTGTCCGCTGCTGAACTGCCGACGTTCGCCTTGCCGCTCCCCGTCGCCGTCGGTGTCGCCGAAGAAGCGCCCTGGGCAGACTCTGCTTCGACATTCGATGCCGGCGCTCTTGCCTCAACCACACTGTTGTCGCCTGCAAGTTCCAATGCAACCACCTTCACGTCTGCGCTCCCCACTGCCGTCGAGCTCGCCTTTGGCAACTCGGTCGCAGTCCCCGCGCTATCAGAGCGTTGCACGATCGTTGGAGTCTCGATCTTGATTGCATCCGCTGCGCACTGCACCGTCGTCGAGATCGGCGACGACACTGCTACAGCTTCCACTCGTTGGTCAGTCGCTGAAGACGCAGATGCTGGAAAGGCTGCGAGTGTTGCTTCCTGTATCCGCTGCGTTGATGCCCCAAGCTCCAACCCCTTGCCACCTGAGACTTCGATCTGCTGCATCGGCGAATTCTCCACCAGGCCAAGCGGCTCTTGTCTGGCTGCAGCTGAAGTCGAGTCTGCCTGATCCACGGGCTTCGGTTGAACAAGCAGAACTTCAGGGGTCGCGAGTAGTGCGCCTGCTTGCTCTGGACTGACAAGTAGCTCGAACCCGCCTTCGTCCAGCTCGGCAAGCGGGTTCGTGCTGGCGTTCCCGACTTTGTTCGCCCTCTTCTTCGGCTTCGCCTTCTTCCTCTTCTGCTTGACCTGCGATGGAGATCGTTCAACGAAGGAATGGACGCGTCGTCAATCAGCATCCGCATCGCAACGCTATCTCGTGAGTTGGATCCTGGACGTACCGGTTGCTGCTGTGCGTCGTCCTCGTACCTGGAGTTCACATACCGAGTGCGCTTCCCCAGCACCTGCACGGTCTGGAACTCCATCTTCTTCCTCTTCTCCTGGTACTTCTTCCAGAGCTTCACTGCCTGGTACCGCAGGAAATCGCGCTTGCAGAAGATCATGATGGTATTGTTCGGCTGGCTTGGAAGTGCTGGTGCGGACTGTGGCACCACAAGCTCTTCTGCCGGTGCTGGAACTGCGGTTGCGCTGCTCGTTGGTCTCGTCCACACCACCCCCGGCACGGTGCTCGGTGTCGTGACGCCCACTTTCTCGTGTGCAGATGACGTCGTCACGGTAATCGGCGTCGTCGCGGCGATTGGCGTCGGAGGACGCTGGACCTCCACTGACTGGAGCCCACGGCTCACGTCGGTCACCGTCTTTCCCAACACCACAGGAGCAACCGCAGGTACTGGTGCTGGTACTCCCGTGACGGGCGGTGGCCCCGTGTCCTTCACTCGCTTCCGCTTCGCTGGCGTCTTCTTTGGGATCGGCAAGCTCGCCCCCACCACCACTCTCACTGCAACGCGTTGGACGGCGTGGGAAGGTGCTCCGGCTGCACAATTGGCTCCGGGAGGCTGCGTGTGTCCGTTAGACGCCACAGGAACTCCAGTCTTCGTGTAGCTGCCCTGCTGCTGCGACTGCTGTGACTGTCGCTGCTGCTTCTTTTGCTGCTTCTTCCGTGGACGAGGTTGTGGCTGTTGCGGCAGCTGCTGCTGCCGCTCCAAGACCATCGGTTGTGAGATCTCGCGCGCTCGTTCCGTCTGCTGTCCGAACACGTGCGCGTCGCTCAGACCCCGGAGGAACTCCTCGCTGATCAGCGTACGGGCGGCTCGGTTCAGCTCCTCGTTCTCCTCCTCGATTCTCATCTCCGCCGTATCCACTTGTCCAGGATACATTGCTGAAGCTGGTGCTTGAGACTGATGCAAAGCTGTTGCTGGAGTCGTCATGGAGGTCGAGTTCATCTGCCACGGTGGACTCGCTGAACTGTACGCGCCACTTCCGATCGGCGAGAGATCTGGCGACAGGGTGCCGAAGAGAGAGTCGCCCGATACGTCCCGCATGCTCGGCAGCGGACGATACATCACTGGAGGTGCAGGTGCAGTAAGCACGTGATGCTGCAAGCCGCCGAAGCTGTTGGTCCTTGGTTCGTGTGGTGTCGCATCGCTGAAGCTCGGATTGATCGCTGACGCTGCTGGCGCGAAGTGCTGCTCGCGAGTCCACGTTGCCGCCGCGAACTGGTTGACGTCGTTGCTCGCGTTGTTCCCGAAGCTGCTGCTGATGTTGTAATTGGTCACCGTGTTGCTGTAGTTGCTCGCGGTGCTGTCGTATCGGCTGTCACCAAAACCGTAGCTGATCGCGTTGTTGCCGAAGCTCTGCGCTGTGTTGCCGCTGTTCGCGCCACCGACGTAGCTGCTCGCGCCTCTACTGTAGCTGCCCACACCGTTGCCGTAGTTGTTGACGCTGTTGTTGTAGTTACTGACGTTGTTGCTGTGGCCGTAGCTGTTCGCGTCGTTGCCGTAGCTGTTCGTCGCGTCGTTGCTGTTGCCGTAGTTGCTGACGCTGTTGTCGTACTTAATGTTGCTGTGGCCGTAGTTGTTCGCGTCGTTGCAGTTGCCGTAACTGTTGTTGCGGTTGCCGCAGCTGCTCGCGTCGTTGCCGTTGTTCACGTCGCCGTCGTAGCTGCTCGCGTCTCTATTGTAGTTGCCCGCACCATTGCCGTTGCTGCCCACACCGCTATCAAAGCCGGTAACGGTGTTGCCGTAGCTGCTGCTGCTGTTGCCGCAGCTGTTCGCGTCGTTGCTGCTGCTGAAGCCGTTCGCACCGCTGTCATAGTCGTCCACATTGCTGTTGCTGGCGCCGTTCGTGGCGTTGCTGGTACTGCTGAAGCTGCTGGCGCCAGTGCCGACGCGGTCGCCGTAGTTGAACGGGTCGCGCACCGGCCACTGCTCCGCCGTCGGCGCTGAGAACGGGGCGAACGCCCCGTGCGGCGGCGCAATCGCCTTCGCGTGCTGCGCTTCTTCGCTGCGTCCGCCGTCATCCCCACCACCGCTGCTCCAAGTCGGCACCTCGAAGCCACTCGAGTGCGCGCCGCTGCCGGCCACCTCCTGCTGCTGGTAACTGTCCGCGAACGGCAGCCGGAACGGCGGCGGGCCGATGCGCGGCGCCTGCACGAGCGGCAGCTGCTCGCCGTAGAAGCGCGGCGGAACGATCGCTTCCCCGGGATGCACGGCGTGCGCGTTCTCGGAGCTCGGACGCAGCAGCCCCGAGCCAAACAAGTTGAGCGCGCTGCTGTCGCCCACCTCGCAAAGTTCGCTGTCGAGAAACTGGAACGCGCGGCTGTGCGGCGCCGCCAGCGTCCGTCGCGGCACGGGCGACTGCCGGCGCAGCGGCTCGAAGACGTGGCGCGCGGGGTCGACGACGAGCGGAGGCGGCGGGTGCAGCACCAGGCGCTGCTGCTGGTGCTGCTGCTGGCTATGGAGAGTGGTGGTCGTAGTGCTAGTCGCGCTGCTGCTGCTTCTGCCGGTGAAGAGCGCGGGGCCGACCAAGTACGGCGCCGCCGGCCACGACGGCGCTGCCATCGTCGACGCCGAGGGCGATTGCGTTTGATTGCTGGAAATGGCGATAGACGCGCGGCGAGAGGGTCGAGGCGAGTGACGTGCGGATATCATGTTAAACACAAAGGTCGAGTCTGTAACAGCGACACCAGTGACTGCGGGTTCTGCTGCCTGGAGAGGGAGGTCGACCACGTGCATCACCTCACAAACACGCGCTTCTGCTGGAGATCCTTCAGGTTGATGTTCCACGTGCTGGCAACACCGACAACGCAGAGCTAGTCACAGTACACAGACAGACGGAAGTCGCCTCACGAAGCCATGCAAGCCGTCGCTTCTCACTGTGCAGAGTGAGGTCCGCAAGACCTCGACATGGGCTTTGCTGAAGGCTGGGACTAATGAACTTGTATCGATCTCCATCCGGACGAGTTAAGAGTCATGGTCTTCTTCCCCCCGCGAACTGCATGAGCATCTGTACTTGATCTCGTTATGCGGCACTCGGATCAAAGCAGACGCACACGACTTAGCATCCTACGGAAATCAATGGAACGCGTCGCTCGAGAAGGCCAGCGCGCTTGTCGGGTACTCGTCACCAGAGTTGCTCTGAATGACCTCGGAACTGGATACGTTCGCATCGTCGTCGACCAGGTTCGGACGGACGCTGCTGCTTTCGCTGTCGTCTTTCACAACCACGAATCGTTTAAGCTCGGCGATCACTGATGCGAGTGGAATGCGCTTCTCCGCCTCGAGCTCACACATCTGCGCCACGAGCTCCCACTGCTCGTCCTCGAACCCGTCCGGTCGCGGATGGGACTTGCCCTCCACCAACTTCTCCAGAATCTCG
>JAASGM010000571.1:0-16582 GCA_023334215.1 Globisporangium cystogenes | reverse complement strand
CTCTTTCTCGTGCTCGCGAGCTTCCTGCTCGTTGAGAGTCCGGCGTGGCTGCTCACGATGGCCAAGCGCGACGAGGCGGCACGAGTGATGCAGCGCATTTACGGCGAGGAGAACGTCTCGCTCGCGTTTACGTGGTTCGAGCCGCAAGTCAGTCCGTCCGACATCGAGTCGCCGCGTGTTGCAACCGAGGAGCAGACAATGATTGACTTGCAGCAGCCAGCACGGACCACAGTATCTCAGCTCGTCTCGAAGCTCTTTCGACGGCAGCTGATCGTCGCGATCGGCATCGCGTCAGCGCAGCAGCTCTCGGGGATCAGCGCGGTGTTCTACTACTCCTCGAGTCTGTTCAAGGATGCCGGCATCTCGGACGACCGCATCGGGAGCTTGATCGTCAACATCATGAACCTCCTCCCGCCGTTCACGACTGGATACTTCGCGAACCGATTCGGATACCGCCGCATCATCCTGTTCGGCTTCCTCGGCATGCTCGCGAGTGCCGTGGGTATCACGATCGCTTTCATCGCGAATGTTGCCGAGCTCTCGATCGTCTTCACCGGGACGTACGTCGCAGTGTACGCAATGAGCCTCGGCCCGCTGGTCTACGTCGTCACTGCCGACTTGTTCCCAGACACGGTGCGCGGCACTGCCGTATCGATCTGCATCTTCTTCAACTGGCTCTCGAACCTCGTCACCGGCATCGCCTTCCCGTACATCGCGGACGCACTCGAAGACTTTGGCTTCCTGCCGTTCATCGCAATCCTCGTCTTCTTCTACTTCTTCACGCTCCGTCTGGTGCCCGAGACGCGCGGCAAGACGAGCGACGAGATCCAAGACGAGTTCCGTAAACAGCGCGAGCACACGCCGTCCAACCACACGGACGATGGCAGCAACTACTCCGACCCCGCGTAGATTTAGTCGTTAGTTGTCGTGCGTAGCGTCTCGCCTCCGCTTGAATAGGCCAGCTATCCGCCGTGCATACGGTGGCTGATCACCTTGCGGATGTTGTCGGTGAACTCGAAGTCGAAGAACGGTTCGATGGGCTTGAACTTGGCTCGCTCGATCCGCTTCTCGAGCTCCAGAAACTCATTCGCGGCGCGTTCTCGCAGCTCAGTGTGCTTGCTCTTGTCGCTTGCCCCCTCCGCGAACGGTTGAATGGACAGGTGGTTGAGCACCATGGCTTGCAGGTACGAGATCTCCTTCAGGCGCTTCAGGTTCTGCGACGCCGCAAACATGACGCTGCTTCGCTGGAGGAGGTCGCGAGCTAGCTCATACGAGGAGCCACCAGCGCTCGACATCTTTCGAGTGTCGCTGTTGCTCGCAAGCGCGCTCTTCGCCAGCAACAGCAGACACTCGCCCCGCACGTTCACGTCTCCGTGCTCCATAACCAGCGGCATTTGCTCCTCCACCATGGCGTCGGCTCGGTCGAGAGTCCCCATCGACAAGTAAATCTCAGCCAGCACGAGGTGCGCTTCGGCGAGAAGTAGGTCATACTGCTGCAGCTGGCAGATTCGGACGACCTCCAACGCCGCGTGCAGTGCGCTAAACGGCGCCTCTGCTTTCGTGGCGGTTTGAAGCACTTGTGCTCTCACGAGCAGCGTCCGCGCTTGCAGATACGCCAGCTCGTAGTCGACACAGGTCTTCTCGACGGTGTCCAGGAGCGTCAGACTCTCCGAGAAGTCGCATGTCTCGCTCAGCAGCATTGCTTTCGCCACGAGAGCTTCAATGTGTGTCGGCAAGTCTTTGTGGGCCGGAGACAGCTCCAGCAGCAGCTGGGAGTGCGCTTTTGCGCGGAGGAACTGCCCGCTGCGCAGAGCCCACAAGAAGAACAGACCATTGAGCTTGCGCTGGATCGCCGTATGATAGACCAGCTCCCCACTTGCGACGTCGTCGATCGTGTCCGCGAGGAACGATAGCCCACGAGCATAGATGTTCCCACTTCCAATGTCCTCGTCGCCAAGCCGGCACGTCGCCAGACTGCAAACGCTGAGCGCGATTTCGCACGCACTCGCTGCGTCTTGGAAGCAGAGAAAGTGTATCCGATCGAAGACGGCTCCCAGCGTGCGATGACCGAGCACTTGCCAGCTCACGGCAGACGACAGTGAGAGCTTCCCGCTCAGCTTCCACATATGATCGAGGACGCCGTCCACCGACTTGATCCAGCGTATCCCGCTTTCGGTCTGCTCTTGGCGAAGACTGGAGTTGCCTTGCTGGGCAGCAGCCAGCTGCGGCTGCATGCCTCCGAACGCGCCACGACCGCTAACCCCCGCGACTCCGCCGCTTGACGGCACTGCGTTCACGCTGCGCACAGCCTCTTGCAAACGATGCCAAATGTGAAGCGGGCGAGGAGATGGCGCTTGCGACGCGTATACTGCTGGGAGAATGTGAGTAGCTTGGTGGTATCGATCAGCGCTCGGACCGCGCAGTACGTCGCTCTCGATCTGAGTCAGCGATGCCAGCGTCTCGAGCGACGGGAGCTGGAGTTCCTTCGCGCGCTCGATGCAGCTTCCCAGAAGTCCCGACACCTGCTCTTTCGATCTCCCCAGCTTCAAGTACACGCGGATGAGCCACGACAGCGCGAACGCCACGCAGACGTGGTCGCCATAGTGATGAGCCACGCGAATCGCTTCTTGGACGCTTTCGTACGCCGCTTGGTGGTGGTCGAACACGATCTGGAGCCCGGCGAGGTTGAGCGCCGCGTACTGGATGCCTGTTCCGTGAAAGTGCATACCGCCTGCAGGCGACCCGGATGCCCCAAACGTCGGGTTGCCGTTCGTGTCGACCGACTCGGGGCTGCTCACTGGTGCACTCGTCTTGGCTGACGAGAGCGCGATGTCGTGATACTGATGCAAGCTGTCGAGCGCGCCTTGGTAGTCTCGCCGATGGAGGAAGTCCAAGTACTTGACGAACAAGACACTCGCGCTCGAAGTGTCGGACTCGGTCACCCGGCGCAGCTGCGCACTGAGCAAGTCATCGTCATCTGTTGGCGCGTTCCCAGTCGCCGCGCGTTCGCTCTCGATCGTCCGTATCATGTCGTGGAGAACGTAGTTCATCTGGTCGTGCGTCCACACGGAGACATCGAGCACCTCGGTCGACAGCACTGGGACGAGCGGCGCAGTCTTCACGCTGCTCGTCGACGGCTGCGATGGCGAGTCTGCCGACGACTGCGAGCTCTGCGCGATTGGAGCAAAGGCCGCCGAACCGCCTCCTGACACTCGGGCCGGGATCGGAGACAGCAGCAACCCGTCGCCGCCGTCGCCTTCCCACATCATGAACTCCGCCGAGCGCCGCGAGCTCTCGGACGTCGGCGACGCCTCGACATCCATCTCCATGGACTCGTCCTTGCTCGCACTGTCGCTGGACGCATCGTCGTCAGGACTTGGGTCGCCCTCGGCGCCGGCGGCAGCAGCGCGAGCGTGCGCCTCGTCTTCCTGGAACCGCGCCACGTACTGCACGACGTCGTCGAAGAGTCTGGAGATGCCGTCGAAGAGCAGGCGGTTCACCGTGAGCAGGAACTTGCGCACGAAGACGCCAAGCGGGCTCTGACGCGCCAGCACCGAGCTCGTCGAGTCGCCGTCCCCGTCGCCTCCGGCAGCGCCGCGCGGCGCGACACACTCTGCTACGCGGTCGACGACATTGCCGACTGCGTCGGGCGAGTCGACGGTCGCCAGGATGCCCACGAGGACGCTGGAGAGCGCGAGGAAGTCCTCGGTGTGAACCACGCGGCGCTGCAGGCGTCTCAACAGACTCGCAAGCGCCGTGAAGCGCGCGCCTGGGCGAGCGCTCAAGTGTCAGTTCGAGGGATCTCGCTGCTTTGACGCAGTTAGCAGAACGGGAGCAAGGCACCGACCGTCGCCCGCCTCCGCCATCGGATGCTGCAGCTCGTCGACAAGGAAGAGCGCGAGCGCGTTGAGCGACGCTTTGGAGATCGCACGCCGCTCGCCGCCGCCGCTGCTGCCATCGCCACCGCCAGAGTGCGTGTCCTGCGCCGCGCTCTCCTGGCTCTGGCGCACGAGCTCCGCGATGAGGATGCTCACGCTCAGCACGTAGCTGTTCGCGACGTGCAGCCGCATCTTTTCGCAGATTATGCGATAGTGACAAAAGCCAGGAGAGCGATTCCCGTCGTTTTATCACTACCACGAAATGTCCGCCACAACTTCGCTCACTCCGCGCACCGCACTTGGCGCTCGCCTGCCCGCTCGCGCGCTCCCTACGACCACCAGCAGCCGCCATATCCGCCCCAACGCCCGCCGCCGACGCGCCGCCGGCTGCGAGCAGCAGCGGCGGCAGCAGCCTCTCGCCCGCGTCCCCGTGTTTCGCGCCGCCTGCCGCCGCCGCCGACCCGAACCCGCTGCTGGCGCTGCAGACCGTCGTGGCGGGGGAGCTCGCGTCCATCAAGCAGCGCAGCCGCGCCGCTCAGCAGCTCGAGAGCCACTTCCGCGCGCTCGCGGCGCCGGCGCCCGCGCTCTTCGCCGCCTTCGAGCCCTACCTGTCGCTGCTCGTGGCCATCGCCACGGCGCCGGCCAAAGCCACGCGCGAGGTGCAGGAGAGCGTCTCGTGCATGCTGCGCGCGCTCGCGGGCCACAGTCCGCACAAGTACGTCGCTCGCTCCCTGCGCAAGATGGTGTACATGAGCGCTCACACTCACTCTCACGCGGCTCCTGCGGCTGCTGCTGCTGAAGGTTTGTCGAGTGGATCGCGCAGAACCTGCACGCGCACCCGGGCCACGACGTCTGGTTCGTCGACTGGACGTGCAGCTTGCTCGTCGAGGCGGAGCTCCGGATCCCGCGCACCGCGTCCGCCGGCGCTGCAGCCAAGAGCGCGGGTGCGCAGCGCGGCGGGGAGTGGAGAGAGAAGACGATGGAGTTCCTGGAGTTCGACACAGCGATGGCGCGCGCCGTCTCGCTCTGGCGCGTCATCTTGGACTACACGAGCGACTGGGAGGTGGTGTCTCAGATCGTGCGGTCGGCCCAGTACTTGCTCACTCTTGAAGGCGGCGACGGCGTCCAGTCCCAGTGGAAGTCCATCTTGCTGAAGAAGCTGCAGCCGCACTTCGTGAACATCGCAGATGTGCTCGTCGGGTGGGCGATGAGCACAAGTCCGCACTACTCGCTCCGGTGGGAAGCTTGCAGACGCGCTCTCTGTGGTTGTGGTGCGCATCGTCGACTCACAACTCTTCGTTGCATGGCAGGGAAGATATCGTGTCGTTGCTGGATGCGCTTCACCAACTGTGGATGGACAACAGCGTCTTCAGTACCCAGCTGCTGTCTTCGTTCGCACAGGTCAGTGATCATCGCAAGCAGCCTCTCTGAGCTGCTGCATAGACTGACTTTCGTCTGCAACATGTGCGCAGGATATCGAGTCCATGACCACGTCGAGTGAAGTGCTCACGGCAGACGACGATGATCGGCTCAATACCGCGATGGTGTGCTTCATGTTGGTGGCGCGAAGCGTTCCTGATCTTGGTGGGTCTTGGTTCTCGATCTCAAGTGCTCAAAATTGAGTGTTCGGTTGCTCACGCACGACTCGCGCGATAGCCTTTGCAGCGCCGGACGAAGTTGAGAACTTGCTCGCGAGAGTTCTTCGGTGTGCGACAGCGTCTCGCCATGGCGTCTTCTCGTACGTTGTAGGCTGCCTTTGACGGTCTTGCCTTTGCCGCCCCCGGCTGACCGCTGGCGAGTCTGTGTTCTCGTTGTGCGTGGCGACCAGCGTGTTTTGCCTGTCGAAATGCGTGGAGTTTCTGCTGTCGATGTCGTCTTCGTGCGCAAAGCAGTTTCCACTCCTTGCGGTGCGCGCAGTCCGCTTCCTGCTCACCCAGACTGCTCTGCTGTCCCGAAACCACGATTGCGAGCTCGCCGGGGTGAGCTACATCCTCGACAAAGCACGGGAGTTGCTGCACCGAGGGATCGAGGCGATGCAAGGCTGCGCACAGGGCAAGGATGACGCGACGGGGCTCTTGCGGGATTCGATTCGCGTCTCTGCAGACTCGCAAAAGGATCCTGCGCAGAAAGTCTTCAAGGCTCTTCTCTCGTTCTCAAGCTTCAATGCACCGAAGGTGCTGGCTCAGCTTGTCGTACTTCTCGCGGAAGTCGGTGGTCCAGACGCGCTGAAGGTATCGTTTTTTTTCAACGCTGAGGACGGTGTTTGGCTCTTGGAGCAGATCGTCTGACCAAGTTGTTGTTCTTTCTCGGTGCGCTCTCTGTATCAGATCCTCGCTGACGACGCGCTTCGCAGCACATCGAAGATGAAAGCAGATCAGCGGACGTACAGTATCTTCTCCGGGGCTTGCTTCGTTCTCGCGACCAGAAGCGTCGCTTCGAGCCTGCTACAGGACGGCGAGGCGGATCTTGAAGCAGTGCTGAAGATTCTGGTCAAGAGGTGGAGATCAAGACCGGCACCCAGAGACCAGTGGTGGCATTCTCGGGTGCTCGTGAAGGTTTCTCGCGCATGCTTTCGCTGGCTCGAGTTAGCGCCGAGCACTAGCGCATCATCCATCGCTGACGACTTGAGCTCCAACATCATCCGGTCGTTGGTGGGAGAGCTCGTCGCTGACAGCTCGGCAGCTGTGCTTTTCAGATCATGCTTTAGCGAGGCAGAAGTGCTTGAGCTCGTCGACTTCCTGCTGTCGAGAGCATCGTCGCAGCCGGAGATCCCACGCCAGTATTTGCTCGCGATTGCCAACAGAGTGAAGTCGCGGCTTGGACGATCGAAGGGCGAGACCAACGATATGTGCGCTCGCATTCTCAAGAAGCTGGCGTGTCGGCACGAAGTCTCGAGTGTCGGTCCTGCTGTATTCGCGATCGGGTTGGATCTCGTGCTTGACCCTGATATCGGAGTCGACACCGATACGATGTGCGAGATTCTACCCACGCCAGCAGTGTCGATGCTCGTGGCAAGAGAACCATCAAGCCGTCTGAAGCTAGTCTCGAAGCCAAGGGTCGATGAGTTTTCGGCGCTGGACTTCGCGAGCGTCTTCGCAGCTTTGAGCAAGCGAGACAGCAGTTTGAGAGCGTGGCGTCGACTGTGTTTCACGATCCAGACGCGGTCGCATGGCGAACGCGACGAGAACAGTGGGACGAACACGACTTCGTCGAATGCCTCGCTCCTGCTCAAGACCGTTCGCGAGGCAGCCGCGTGGTGTGTTCTGAACAGACTGCGAACGCATTTTGGAGGACCAGCGCAGACGTTTTCGAGCATCGAACGCCTTCTGATGGCGCATGCGCACCCGGAACTCGATACGGAACCAGCGGCTAATGGCGATGACAGTGCTGGCGAGAAGCGGAACAAGAGTCGCAGCGCCGTGAACACCAGTTTGTCCAAGTCGATGACGCTGGAGTTCGTCAGTGCACTGGAGATGTACATCGTGAACTCGGCATTTGCGGTCAGCGAGGAGCAGCGCGATCCGGACAGTGAAGCGTACAAGACCCTCATGTTTTACAGAGCGAACAAGCGGGTCTGCGAGGACTGGCTCAGTCGAATACGCCCTCTTTTGCTGGACATCTCGGAGGCGTTATCAACTCCCGACCTCGCGAGACACCACGCACACGCGATCGTCGCAGCGGCGACTCGTCGCTTCACAAGACTGTTGGGACCAGCGCACGCTCAATCATCGGCATCCAGTGTGAACGACATCCAGCACGCGACGAACGACCTCGACTCGGCTCTTTTTGTGCTTTGCCAAGTCTTCTGCGAGTCGAAAGACGTGGACTCGATCGTTGGCTTCGAAAAGTGGCGAGACTCGCTTTCGTCGGCGCTTGGAAGCCGGGCGCTGGGACAGGCAAGTCGTGAAGCCGAGTGGGGTGAATGCTGGGGGCGGCCGCTGTTTCCGTGGATGAAGGCTGTTCGGTTAGCTGCGGAGATGCGATACGAAGATGCTGCAGCCGAGTACGAAGGTGTTCTGAACGCGCTCTTTTCCGGGTGCTCGACGACGTCTGGTCACGCAACCGAGCGTGCAGCTGGTATCCTGTCCGATCCGGTGCGGTATCTTCGGGTGTCACCAGGCGCCTTGCTTGGCTGTCTTAAGCACTGTACCGCGTGCTACTCTGCAACTAGAAGCTGGAGCAAGCTGCGCGCATTTGTGACGAAGGTTGTCGCTTTGGTTTCTTCGGTTGAAGAGCGGGAGCCACCGGCGAGTACGTTGCGAATGATGCGCGAGTGCTGTACTGTCTGGAAGACAGAGCTCGACTGGATATCCGCTCTCGAAGCCACTGAAAGCAGGTGTGATCAGGACTTGCTAGTCGCAAGCGGAATGCTCAACGAAGTACCGAGTGGGCTGACGCGCTGGAGGATTCTGGACGAGCAAGATCGGCGGAACTTCGCGCACCACGACTTCAAGCTCAATGCCGCAGAAGACTACATTCGGCTGCGCGCAGATCTGGTGCCGCTAGCTATGCAGCCGAACGTATCCGGTTCGATCGCAGGCGAGTTCATCGGAAAAGGGACCGAGCGCATGCTGCTGCGACTTGTCGCACTGTCGCCGAACTCACCGGGTTGGCTATCTCTGGAGGCAGGCGCTGGTGTTATCGGAGAGGCGGCCGCAGAAACACCGGTGTTAAATCCTGTCTCGCATGATTCGGGTTTGTGGAGTAAAGCGCTTCTCGGACGAGCATCAGCACTTCGGAGTCACGGCAGTTCAGTGGATGCGCAACGAAATGACGTCAGTGCTCGACACCTCGTGGAAGTCGCAAGGCTTGCTCGGAAGCAGAGAAACTTCGACCTGGCAGCTCGCGTTCTCGGTGAAGCCGCGTCTCTCCCTGCGAATCGGCATCAAGAGCTGGTGATTCTGGAGAGATCGCAGCTTCTGTCTTCGTTGGGTTTCCACGGGGAATCCTGCTTCAGTGAGGTGACTCTGAACGAACCAGGCGAGGTGGGCCAAGATGTGGACGGCCACCTCCTCGCTGTTGCGACCGAGATCGACCGATCTTCCAGTCGAGCGTGGCTGCAGTACAGCAACTGGTGCTATGCGAAGGCGCGACAGGAGACGGAGCGAATCCTGGCGCAGAACGGCTACGTTGAGATGAACACAGCAGAGGAAGCGCGCCTTGTATACCTGCTGGATGCATTGCGCCTGGACAAGAGCGATCGCGATGCTGTGGTTCGATGCTTCTTGCGATTGATGGAGAACGACGGCTTGGTCGCGCAGCGGTACGACAACCTTCAGCAACTTTGTCTTCTTCGCGCACCCGTGGGAGTGGACCAAGGCGTAGTGGACGAAGTTGTGTCATTGCAGCAGGCGTGCCACTCTCGAACTCTGCGATTCCACAAGCTCGCGGTGGACGGGTACGGGTGCTACCTTGTGGCGGCGGGGGCGAACGGTCCGGGCGGTCGGGAACAGATGACAAGCGTCGTTCTTCGTATTCTGCGGCTGCTTACAAGATTTGGTGCTGAGCAAGTGGTGGCAAGTGCTGTGGGGAATGTGTTCGAGCACAGCCCTGTCGCTCCTTGGCGCAAGGTCGTTCCCCAGCTCCTGTCGCGTGTCGTCCACCCGGTACCTACGGTCGCGTCGCTGGTCTGCAAGATACTTCGACGATTGGCGCGCCACTCGCCTCGGCTGGTTGTGTATCCGGCAGTGGTCGACGCCCGGTCTGCAAGATCAAGAGGAGTGGAGAGTTCTGAGCTTGGAAACGCGGGTGCAACAGGGAAGCTGGAAGCTGTGCTGGAAGAGCTGAGAGCAGAATCCGGAAACCTCGTCGACGGGGTTCGCTTGCTCGTGACAGAGCTTCAGCGAATATCGATTCTGTGGGACGAAGCATGGATCACCACATTGCACAAGCTGTCAGCGGACGTGTCGAGACGGGCAAACACTCTCGAGAAAGAAGCTGCTCGTGTGGATAAGAATCTGTCGCTGTCAATCGGTGAGAAGGTTGACCTGGCGCGGCGCAAGTTTGTCGCGATCATGAAGCCGATTCTTGTCTCGGTCGAGCGACTGTGGGACGAGACTTGCGGTCAAGCGGGGAACTTGGATACGCTGACGCCTCACGAACGGCTTTTCTTGCACCATCACGGCGGACAAATCGAGGCTGCAATGTCCCGGCTGCGAGATGCGTGCAACGCAGATGCGGTGTTCGATGTCACTGTGGGACTTCCTGGACCACGTTTCGTGTGGAATCCGTTCGTGGAGATCCTCAAGTCGCTGCAGAACTCGGCGGGACGGAACGAAAGTCTCCCACTCGACGAGATTTCTCCGGCGATGGCTTCCGTTTCGGCGAGACATCTCTCGATCAACATGCCAGGCATTATGTCTATCAACACTGAGAACGCATCGGAGTCGCCTGCGGTATCGGTGCGAGAGATTCGGTCAACGGTGATGGTGCTCCGGACGAAGACAAAGCCGAAGTGTCTGGAGTTCTTTGGCTCGGATGGGAAGGCGTACAAGTACTTGCTGAAAGCGCGCGAGGACCTTCGACTTGACGAGCGGATCATGCAGTTCCTGAAGACAGTAAACGAGTTTCTCAAAGCAGACTCGTTCGCCGCTGCTCGCGACTTGTCCGCGCAGAACTACAGCGTGATACCTCTGTCTCGAGACTCGGGATTGATCCAGATGATACCAGATGTCACCCCGATGTTCCAAGTCTACTTGAACTGGAACGAGCAACCCGGCAGCAACGGCTCGCGTACAACTGCGACAGAGTCGCCATCAAGTAAGACTGTCGGCGCGACTGCGCAGCAACAGTCGCCAACTGCTGCATTCTATGCAAAGCTGAAGCAGTACGGAGTCACGGACGTATCCCCGAACCAAAGGCAGCAATGGCCAGAGACTGTACTACGGCAAGTGTATCACGACCTCGTTGCGCAGCGACCACGGAACATTTTGCAGCAAGAGATTGCTCTGGGGAGCGGCGATATTCGGGAGAGCTGGTCGAAGACTGCGCGGCTGAGCAAGTCGCTGGCTGTGATGTCGGCTCTCGGATATGTTGTCGGACTCGGAGATCGCCATTTGGACAACATTCTGCTGTGCTCAAAGAGCGGCGACGTGCTGCACATCGACTACAACGTGTGCTTCGATAAGGGACTGAAGCTGAAGGTTCCCGAGATCGTGCCTTTCCGGCTGACCCCGATGCTTCAAGACGCGCTCGGTATGACCGGAGTGGAGGGGAAGTTCCGCGTCGCGTTCGAAGCAGCGCTGCGAGTCGTGCGGGCTGACGATGCTCGCGAGGCGCTACTGACGCTACTGGAAGCGTTCGTGTACGACCCTCTTGTCGATTGGACTGGCGAGGAGACACGGAAGGGAGTCTCCGAAGATCTCAAGTCTCGGCTGGAAGTGAACGTGAACCTGTCGCTGTTTCTCTCTCGCGCAGAAGAGCGTCGCCACGACGCGACGGCTTATGAGCACGAGCTGGACAGCGCACTGACAGAGTTGTGTCGCAGCCTCGACTCGTTGCCCAATCAAGTTACTGGTCTGTTCGACGGTGCGGCCGAGCTGGAGGACCTACATCGACTGGAAGCGAAGCTGTCGATGGAGCTGGAATGCTTGGAGGAAAAGCGGGCTGAATGCGAGACTCTGCGTGCCAAGTGCTCCAGCGAGCTGCGTGCTACAGAGTCAGTACTCGAAGAACTGAAGACAAGACTCGCCGACTTCGCTGCGAAATGCCTGCAGAAACATGAGAAGATCGTGGCATGGAAACGAGGTGTTGCTCCGGACTCGAGTCTACACTCGCGCGCGGATACTCTGGCAAGCACGGAGCACGCATCGTTCGCTTCCCTCTGCAACCAGCTGTCCGGGATGACAAGCTCGACTCCAGGATCGCTTCTATCAAGGGACCAGCTCGCGTCGCTGCTCGCAAAAAGCCAAGTTGTCGACACCAGTGTCATGCACCTCAGGTTTTCGCTGGACTCGGTGATGTCGAGCTTGCGTCCCTGGATCGCATCGTACCGTCGCTGTCGGCAAGACGTCGACGCAGCTGGGCGTGTGGGGACAGAGTTGCAAGCGAACGACATCTACTGGCTGTGGTGGAGACGCTGCGAGGAGTTTCTGAACGCGATCGAGGTGATGGATGTGGAGACCGCCAGAGATATCGTCCAGTCGGCAGCAACCCAAGCCACGTCCTCGCTGGTGGCTACTCCCGCGCGAGATGGTGACTCTGTGCAGATGGCCCAGCGGCTCGAGCAACTCGAGCAACTTGAACAACTCGAGCAACACACATCAAGTATCCAGTTCGCCTACGCGAGCAAGATTGCGTCGAATGACGCCCTGGGCGAGGATTGGTTTTCTGGCCGAGCGCCATCCAGCGAGTACTCCGGCCAGTTGACGCAGTCGGAGCTAATCGTGTCGTTGCCCGCTTTTGTCGCGGAACTGAGACGCCTGTCGAGCGAGCAAGCCACGCTGAGCTCCCTTGTGCTCGAGCTCGCTCAGCAACTGGAGTATGTGGCATCACGGGTGCCGTATGCGAGCTCGGAGCTCAGTTTCCACGATCAAGTGCAGGTGTGCTACTATGAAGCGTCGTCGCTGTTCGAGATGATCCGAGACGTCGCAGATCTACTGCAGGGCATCACGATGGTCGAGGCGTCAGCAGAGGTTGCGTACGTTCGCGGCATCCCAGCAGAGCTCGAAGTGAATGCGCTCGGGCGAGCGATGCAGCAGGAGTGTCTTGACGCGGCACAAAGCGTCGCCTCTGCGCACACGCAACTGCTCGACAAGATGGCGGCTACAGCGCGGCTGGACGAAGACTTACGCGCCAAGGTAGCGGCTCACCAGCAAGCGGAACTCGCGAGAGAGGCTCGTGCGCGCAAGTTGCACGATGTCTGTCGCGAGCGGGAGGCGTTTATCGTCGCAAGTGTGAACGAAATCGCGCAGCGCGCTCACCAAGTGTTGGTGCTTCTGCGGGCGTTCGACAAGTTCAAGGCACCACCACGAGAGAAAGGAGGGATGGACGATTCTCCGATGCTCGCGGAGTTCGACGACGCAAAGACGCGACGGCGCCGGAGCGCTGCCACCGGGTCAAAGGGGATCGGCGAGTCGGATCACGATGAACGCTTTTCGTTCATGGAGAACGAGCGGCTGGTGAGGATTCTGCTGCGCAACATCAAGTCTGCCGATCACCTGAAGCCGCTCGAAGGCATCCTCGACAAGCACGAGAAGAACAGCTCGACGCTTCATGGTGTTGTCGCCACGATCGACCATGCGCTTCGACAGTTCTTGGTGGACACGCAGCCCGGGAAAGCGCGAGATGTGCCGAGCGATAGCTCCTGGGTGCCCAGTAGTCGGCCGTCTTCGGCGCGAGGCTCTACGTCCACCGGCACTGCGCTGTCCTCGTCGAGCGAGCAGAGTGGTGAAGCCGTGGTGCTGTCTCGTTCTCAGCGATCGGTGTCGTTCGAAAGGGTGAAGGCGCTGATGGCGATCAAGTATGCTCTCGTGATCGAGCAGAGTGTGGCAGGCGCAGAGCCTGTGGGGGGAAACCTGCTTGACATGGCGAACAAGCTGGTGCAAGTCTGTTTCAGGTTGTTTTTCGAAGCGACCGAGCTGAGTGATCGGCTCTCGTCGCTCGAAACGAGCCCGTCCGGCGCCAGTGACGATGATGAAAGCGGAGACGGCCCGGAGGACGACGACAGCTTCAACGTGATGATCAGGAGCGAAGTCACCTCGGCCGCGAGCACAGGCAACGTGGAAGCGGACTTGGATCCGGAGTTCAGCGGGGGGTCGAACGGCGCACACATCCAGGAGAAGAACCGGCACGGAGTCCAAGTGCTGAAGCGCATCGAGGAAAAGCTGTGCGGCCAAGTGGTGGTGAGCGGCGAAACGCGCGTACTGAGTGTCGAAGAGCAGGCGCGCTGGCTGATCGACGAGGCGACGAAGGCTGACAACTTGTGCTTGATGTACGAAGGCTGGACTCCGTGGATCTAAGTAGCCTATCAGCTCGTACATGCGCTGCCGCACAGACTGCTGCCTTGTTAAGAACGTGAAGCGGATCCCATGATCGGGATGCCGTGAGAACAACTTGTCCACTCGAACGGATGTACGCAATGTATGAGAGATGTGTTGCTACTGGGTCTTCTTCGACTCGACTGCTCCTGCCTCTGCGAGCGCCTGGAGCCGCAGCGCCTCGTACTCCTCCTTGGCGAAGTCGAGGAATTCCTTGCTGTTGATCCCGACGCTCGGGTCAACGAGCACGTTGAGCCCGAGTTCGTCGCC
This sequence comes from Globisporangium cystogenes, assembly GCA_023334215.1. Classification (NCBI taxonomy): domain Eukaryota; phylum Oomycota; class Peronosporomycetes; order Pythiales; family Pythiaceae; genus Globisporangium; species Globisporangium cystogenes. Next base: position 2,457 of record JAASGM010000571.1, on the reverse strand, counting down.
GATCGAGAGGATCGCGATGCCGAGGTTCACCGACGGCGGCGGGGGCACGAAGCCGTAAAAGCCCACGACGGGCTTGCCGCACATGCTCACCTCGAACGAGCTGCCGCGCACGTTCGTGACCGCGACCGATATGCGCGAGCTCGTGAAGTGGACGACCGCCTTCATGAGTGGCGTCGGGAGCTTTGCGACGAGGTGACTCAGAGCGTACGTGAAGCTCTTCTCGAGCGAGTTCTTCGCCTCGTTCATCCCGGCCTTGACCAGCCGCAGGCGCTTCGTGCGGTCCTCGACGCCGATGGGGAAGTCGAGCACCAGCGCGGAGAACTTGTTGTGTGCCGACTCGATAACCTCGGTCGACGAGCGCATGTCGACGGGGACGGCGGCCCGCACCACAAGACCCGGGTCGACCCGCTGGCCGGCCGCCAGCATCGTCTTGCGCATCGCGCCGGCGACGCAGCTCAGCATGACGTCGTTGACGGTCGCGTTGAACTGGCGACCGATCTGCTTGGTGGTCGCGACGGAGTACTGCACGGTGTACGAGAGGTGCTTGAGCGTGCCGCCCGGCTTCTTGAACATCGTCACCGGCTCGGAACGGAAGACGAGCACCAGCGACTTTTTCGCGATCACGTACGCCGACCACGCGCACAGAGCGAGAACGCGCGCGGCGTCCGCGAGCGCCTGGCGCGGCGACTTCGTGGGCCTTGCGCTGCCGCCACTGCTCTTTTGCTGCACCTTGCGGATCATCTCCTCGAACTGTTCCTTGTTGTCGCTCAGTCGGATGAGCGCGGCCGACAACGACGCGCCGTCCCCGATGCAGTGGTGCAGCTTCCAGGCGACGTTCGTGACCTCGCTGGTCTCGTCCTTCGGGTCCACGATCACGTGGGCTTCCCAGAGCGGCTTGGCGAAGTCGAGCGGGCGGTTCACGAGGCTTTCGACGTACTCGAGCGGCGTCTCGTCGTCGCGGAGCTCGTGCGAGAAGACGTTGCGCGCGACGTCGTAGTCCGGGATCTCGACGAACGTGCGGTCGTCGTTGACCACGACGGAGCGGAAGCGCGCGAAGAACGGGTCGTCGCGCATGCGCGTCTGCAGGCGCGCGGCGAACTCCTCGCGACTCACACGGCCGCCGATCTTGAGCACGCTCACGGGGATGGAGAGGTTCGTCGCGACCTCGGACACGAGCGTCGTCATGCCGATGTTGGACATGCGGCGGCGCAGCGGCGTCTTGCGTTGGGCGGCGGCGGCGGCGTCCGCGCGCTGGCGGAGGTGCACGAGCAGAACGCAGAGCAGCGCGGCGGCGCCGAGCGCGAGGAGCACCGCCTGGTGCTGCGGCGGCCCCTCGAAGAGCAGTGTCCACACCTCGCTCGCGAGCGCAGTCGGCATGTTCGTTTGGTGGTTGGTGGTTGGTGGTGTCGAAGGCTGGGAGGCGGCGTGCAGTCGGCCGCTTTACGCGCAAGGCGGTCGAAGCGGAAGTGAGACTGTCGAAGGTGGCGGCGACCGACCGGAGCTCCTCGACCAAGGAACGCGTCACGGTCGACGAGACATCCAGTCAGCAGCTGTGTCTCAGCTGCTGACGTGTATCGTCGCCTAACAGCGAAAGTGACGGCTCGAATGTCATGCACGCAACTCGCTCGTGCATAGCTGCGGACAAGGGGGGCGTGGACGGATTGCGGCGGCGCGCGAGAAAGCGGAGAAGCCGTCAACTTGGTAGCCGCAGGTGGGGGCTCTCGCTGTGCGCCGTGCGCCGTGCGCAGAGCAGCTCGGGCGATCGAGAAGTACCTTTGTTATACATGCCTCCATCGCGGCGCCCGAGCTTTCTTCTCGGTGCGGATCGTGTGCTAACGGTGGTCTCCCCGCGAAGCTGGAGACATCGACTGCGACCTTTTCCTCAGCTGCTCTGCGTCGCGACTCGCTCGACTCGAACCTTGTGCGAGCAAAGCGATCGTCGTGCGTGTTATCGAAGGACGGCGAAGCACTACGAGATCCTCGAGAAGCGAGCGCAGATCGGCGACACGGAGGTGCGCCGTGTAGGACGCGAGACGCGCAGCGAGACTGCAGGTGTGATGATGGCGTCGCGATCCGAGTCATCGCGGACTCGGAAGGAGTCGGGGCACGAGGCGTCAGCTCGTTTACAAGGACCCTTTCACTCGTTTACAAGAATCAAAATGGATTTTGGTAACGGGCTATCTCTCACACCATTTGTACATAAACACTACATAATTATCATAAACGCGCCGCGAAGAGCGATCCTGCCGCGTGGATTACTAGAGTCGCTCCTGACAACCGACGAGCTCCGCGTCTGGTGCTGGCGTTGTCGCTCGCTTCCTCAACGGCTGAAGCGCCCCCCCCCTCCTCCCGCTCGCTTCACTTTTAAGCGCTCGCAACTCACTCGGCGCCTCTGCTTGCAGGATACGGGAGCGCGCCGCAGTTCGGACAGCGTACGTCGTAGTGTGGCAACTCTGT
>JAASGM010000570.1:0-16627 GCA_023334215.1 Globisporangium cystogenes | reverse complement strand
TGTACGTCAGTACGACGCGTTTGACGCAGCTTTGATTGTTGTACGTCTCCTCATCAAGCGCGAAGTTCAGAGTGTGGGGTTCGGTACGACATGGCCGAGTTTGGGCTGAATCGATTCGTTGTTGTTGCTCTACTGCGACAGAGTTGCGGAGGACGAGCTGCTCAGCACCGCCGCGCGCGGAGGAGGAGGAGACTTGTCCTGCTGGCCGCCGTCGCTCCTGACTTCTAGGAGCACGACCAGCAGCTGCTCGCTTTTGACTATTGAAGACAATAATATCCTATAGTGACAAAACGAAGTGATTATAGTCGACCGTGTCACAAAATGTCCAATAGTGGCGAAATCGAGGGGCGGAGCAAGAGCCAGCTCATGGCGTTCCTGCTCGACGACCTCGATGACGGTGGCGCCGGCGTCGACGCGCTGCTCGCGCTGCTGGACGACGGAGACGAAGACGCAGCGGCGCATCGCGAGACGCTCAACGCCTTTCTCGACGACAGCGGCTCCACCGCCTCCACCGTCAGCAGCAGCAGCAGCAGCAGCAGCGAGAGCGTCGAGGACCTCAGCTCGCTCCTGTTTCTCGATGCGCTGGTCGCTGACGACTGCGCCGGCGACGACGCGCTCCCGTTGGGCTCCGAGCTCTCGTCGTTCGACTGTTTGGTGCAAGAGCCACCAGAAGCAGCAGAACAGGAGCCGCCGCCGCCGAGAGCTCCGGAGTCGACGCTGCTCCGCCACAAGAGCGCGAGGAAGAGCGGCGCGAAGGCCGCGCGGTCGTGGGACCCGAACAAGGCGCGCAAGGAGCAGCGCGCAGAGCTGCTGCACCTCCGGCAGCAGGCGGACGCGCTCGAGAGGCAGCTGAGCGCGCTCCAAGCGGCCAAGCAGCAGCACCTGCAGCAGCCGTCGCCGGCCGAATGGCTGGCTGGCGCAGCTCCTTCCCAGTGCCAACTCGGCGTGGACCCTTCGTCGATGCGCAGCAGCAGCCTGTCGCTGTCGCATCCGCACAGCGTCGGCAAGTGGCAGCACGCGGCGATGAGCGAGCGCCACGCGCGGCTGCGGGCGGAGGCGGAGAACGCGCAGATGAAGGTCGTGCTGGAGAACCAGCTGCTGATCGCCAGGAGCCTCGAGACGATCCTGCAGGCGACCGCGTCCACGCAGGTGCGTTTGTGTGCGTTGCTGGTCGACGCGTACGCGGCGAGGTGCTCACGACGGGGCTCGCCGGTCGTGATGTGGTGCGCTTGTGTCTGTGGGTGCGAGACAGGCAGTCTTGGGTCCGCTCCAGCAGCGGCAGCCCTCCAGTCTTGGCAGCAGTCTGGACCCGACGCTCTCTGGCCTGTTCGCCGGCGTCGACGCGTCGTACGCAGAGGTGGACGCGGTCTTCGCGGCGAACGGCTTGGCGCTCGGCATGGAGCGGCCGCGCCTGCGCTCCCAGGTGCACTACACCGGCGCGCGCGGCGTGGAGCTCGAGATCACGGCGAACCAGCGCCTGCCGTTCGACGCGCGCGCGACCAGCGCTGCAGTGTGGCACTACTTCACCGTGTCCAAGCAGAACGTGCCGTACCGCGTGTACAGCGAGGCACCGGCCGCGGTACGGTGCTCTTGCTGTCGCCCGGTTCCCCGTCGTTAGACGGTTGATATGTATGTGCGAACTGTGGTCCAGCAGATCGCGGAGACGACGCACGACACGCACGTCGAGCGCTTCAACTGGCGGCTGCAGCTCCACGGCACGAGCGCGGACTTCGAGGTGACGCAGGTGCTGCGGCGGTTCGAGGAGCCCGACCGCGTCGTGGTCGTGTGGCGCTCGGTGGCGACGCCGGTGGAGTTCGCCGGCGAGCCGATGGCCGGGATCGAGTTCCTCGAGAAGGGCTACAACGTGATCAAGAAGCCCAAGTCGCGAAGCGACGCAGCGAACGAGTCGCTGCTGCAGTCGTGCTACATCATCACGCCGGCGATCGTGGAGGCGCGTGACGGAGAACAGGAGGAGAAGCAGCGCCGGCCGCCGCGAGTCGGCGCCGTCACGGACTTCATCCTGCACGCCACGGCCGCAGGGCTGTCGCGGTCGCACCGGATGATCGAGAGCGTGCTGCGGCGCGGCTACGCGGAGCAAGAGTCGGTCGAGTACACCGGGGAGTCCAAGTTCGAGCTCCTGCACGACCACGTCACTGTGTGAATGTCCAGAGTGAGAGAGTGAGAGCGGCTGCCGTCCAGGTTCTGCGTCTTCAGTGTCGTTCGTGGACCTGTTGTTCAACCTGAGACCCTCGCTCAACACTGTTCGGTCCTGCGAGTTCGTCGACGCCAGCCGGAGGTTGAAGCTCCAGGCGACTGAAGGGTGCAGCTGTCTCCAGTTTCTCTCGGATGTCTCGGATCTCGTTGACCGCAGCAGCGAGCAGCAAGCGTCTCTCGCTTCTCGTGGCGGCCCGGAAGCAGCCGACGGCCTCATGTTGTCGCCGAAGGATCCTGTGGTGGTCAATTGGCAGTCGAGAAGGCGACATGTTGGTTTCAGTATGCAGCCACCGAGCATACAAACTTCAAGTTGCTTTACCGCCACTCACTCGGTCCCCACCTCTCACTCTCGGATCTGCTCGCATCAGCGCCAAGCTTCTTCCTCCTCTTTCTCCCTTTTTATCTTCGCTGCACGTACGTGCCGCCCTGTCCTTTCTCCCTCTCTATCTCCGCTACGCGATGGTCCATGCGCAGGCGCTCACCACGCGCGTGGCCGCGCTCGAGGCAGGGATGGCGCAGACCGACGCGCGCCTCGCGGCGCTCGAGACGCAGGTCGCCGAGCTCTCGACGACGACGACGACCGGCGCGTGGCCGGCGACGCGCATCCGGCAGACGTTCGTGGACTTTTTCGCGCAGCGCCACGCGCACACGTTCTACCCGTCGTGCCCGGTCGTGCCGCTGGACGACCCGACGCTGCTCTTCATCAACGCCGGTATGAACCAGTACAAACCGATTTTCCTCGGGCAGGTGGACCCGGCGCACCCGATGGCCAAGCTCCGGCGCGCCGTGAACTCGCAGAAGTGCATCCGCGCCGGCGGCAAGCACAACGACCTGGACGACGTCGGTAAGGACGTGTACCACCACACGTTCTTCGAGATGCTCGGGAACTGGAGCTTCGGCGACTACTTCAAGAAGGAGGCGGTCGACATGTCGTTCCGGCTGCTCACGGAGGTCTACGGCATCGACGGCGACCGCCTGTACGCCACGTACTTCGGCGGCGACGAGGCGCAGAGCCTGCCCGCGGACGAGGAGACGCGCCAGATCTGGCTCCAGTACCTCCCGGCCGAGCGCGTGCTCCCGTTCGGGTGCAAGGACAATTTCTGGGAGATGGGCGACGTCGGCCCGTGCGGCCCGTGCACGGAGATCCACTACGACCGGATCGGCAACCGCGACGCGTCGACGCTCGTGAACGCCGACCTGCCGGACGTGATCGAGATCTGGAACAACGTGTTCATCCAGTTCAACCGCGAGCAGGACGGCAAGCTCGTGCCGCTGCCGAGCAAGCACGTGGACACGGGCATGGGCTTTGAGCGCCTCGCCTCGATCCTGCAGGGCAAGACGTCCAACTACGACACGGACGTCTTCACGCCGCTCTTCGCCGCGATCCAGCAGTCCACCAAGGCGCCGGCGTACACCGGCAAGCTCGGCGACGAGGACCCGACGCTGCGCGACATGGCGTACCGCGTCGTGGCGGACCACATCCGCACGCTCACGTTCGCGATCACGGACGGCGCGATCCCGAGCAACGACGGCCGCGGCTACGTGCTGCGCCGCATCCTGCGCCGCGCGGTGCGCTACGGCCAGCAGTTCCTGAACGCGCCGATCGGGTTCCTCGCCGAGCTCGTGCCGGTGGTGGTCGAGATGCTGCACAGCGCGTTCCCGGAGCTCACGGCCAAGCAGACGGAGGTGCAGGAGATCATCCTGGACGAGGAGCAGTCGTTCGGCCGCACGCTGAACAAGGGCATCGAGCGCTTCAAGAAGATCGCGCAGTCGATCCGCGAGAGCAACGCCAAGGGCGAGGCGGCGCTGGTCGTGCCGGGCGAGGACGCGTTCTTCCTCTACGATTCGATGGGCTTCCCGCTCGACCTGACGCAGCTCATGGCGGAGGAGGTCGGCATGACGGTCGACGTCAAGGGGTACGAGGAGCAGATGCGCCTGCAGAGCGAGCGCTCCAAGCTGGACCGCAAGAAGGGCGGCAACAGCGGCGCGCGTCCGCTGGTGCTCGAGGCGAACGAGACGAGCGCGCTCGCCGGCAAGGACATCAAGCCGACCGACGACGCGGCCAAGTTCGACTGGAACGTCACGGTGGACGCCAAGGTGGTCGCGATCTTCACGACGACCGAGTCGAGCTCGGCGTTCGTGGACGAGGTCAAGGCGGGCGACTTCGGCCGCGTCGGCGTGATCCTCGACAAGACGCCGTTCTACGCGCAGGCGGGCGGCCAGATCTACGACACGGGCGCGCTCTCGACCGCGAGCTTCTCGCTCGACGTGGACTCGGTCGAATCGTACGCCGGCTACGTGATGCACATGGGTCCGATCACGCGCGGCTCGATCAAGGTCGGCGACGCGCTGAAGGCCGACGTGGACTACGTGCGCCGCAGCAAGATCGCGCCGAACCACACGATGACGCACGTGCTCAACTTCGCGCTGCGCAAGGTGCTCGGTGCGACCGTGGACCAGCGCGGCTCGCTGGTGGACGAGACGCGCCTTCGCTTCGACTTCACGGCGAACAAGGCGATCAAGCCGGAGCAGCTCGCGGAGGTCGAGGCGATCTGCGACGACATCATCAAGCAGAACCTCGAGGTGTTCACGCAGAACTCGCCGCAGGCGCACGCCAAGCGCATCCAGGGCCTGCGCGCGGTGTTCGGCGAGACCTACCCGGACTTCGTTCGTGTCGTGTCGATCGGCCAGGAGATCGCTCCGGTGCGTGTTATGCTGTGTGTTGTTCCTACTGCTGTGCGACTGTGATGGCGTCTAACGAGCTGCACGCGCACGCACACACTCGATAGATGCTCGAGGACCCGGAGAACAGCGCGTGGAGCTCGTACTCAGTCGAGTTCTGCGGCGGCACCCACATCAAGAACACGAAGGAGGCGAAGAAGTTCGTTCTGTACGAGGAAGGCGCGGTGGCGAAGGGCATTCGCCGCGTGTCGGCGTACACGGGCGACTTGGCGAGCGAGGCGGAGAGCCGCGCCGCGAAGCTGCAGGCGCAGGTGGACGCGATCGACAAGCTGTCGGGCAACGACCTGATCGAGAGCGTGGCTGCGTTCAAGCCGGTGCTGGACAGCTCGCTGATCTCGCTGCCGACGAAGGACAAGTTCCGGAAGCAGGTGGAGGTGTTCGTGGAGCGCATCAAGAAGTTCAAGAAGGAGGCGGCGGCTGCGCGCGCTGCGAACGGCGCGCGCGACGCGTCGGCGGCGGCCGCGGCGGCCAAGGAGGCGGGCCAGGAGATCGTGGTCGTCAAGTTCGACGTCGGCACGGACGCCAAGCTCGGCCGCGACATGCTCGAGGCGATGACCGCGGTCCTGCCGAACGGCAGCTTCATGATCGTGAGCGTCGACGCAGACGCGAACAAGACGGCGGCGTTCACGCAGGTGAGCCAGCACCACGCCGACACGAAGGGGCTGGACGCGCGCCAGTGGGTGAACCACGCCATGTCGGTGATGAGCGGCAAGGGCGGCGGCAAGGACGCGCTGAACGCGACCGGGCAGGCCAAGACCGTAGAGAAGGTCGACGAGGCCGTGGTGCTCGCCAAGACGTTCCTGCAGTGAGCCCTCGCCCAAGGAGCGTGGACGCGGTCTGCTCGGTGTCGTGTCGAGCGACCAGCGGTCTCCTCCTCCACTCTGACGCAGCCAGGCGACGTCGTGCTGCCTTCCTTGCGAGGACGCTCGTTTCCATTATCAAGCTGTGTATGCGCACTCGAGTTGTTGTTCTGTTGGCTTGTGTGTGACGATACGAAGAGAGAGAGGATCGAAGTCGTCGTCGTTGGTTGGTGATGGTGGTGGTGATAGGATAGGTATGAAAACTGGAGGGGGGAGCTTCGCGAGTGCGGCGGCTGAGCAGCGCCGACGGTCAGCGGGTCTATCGATGCACACATACAGCGCGGTGGCTATGTGACCTGCACGTGGTCGTTCAGGAACACCTCGTGCTTGATCGCGACGATGGACGAGAGCTGCCGCCGATCGGACTCCTTCCACAGGTTGTAGTTCTGCTTGGCGATGCTGTGGATCACGGCGAACTCCTTGTCGAAGACGACCTGCGACACCGTCTCGTAGAACGGCAGCACGATGAACTCGAAGAACCCGACTTGGTTCTGCGACGCGAAGTCAAGCGTCAGGATATGCACCGACGATGATCGACGCCAGTCAATCGTACAGATAAATAGATACACACACATACACGCACACGACGCCCTCCTAGTCGGTCGCACCTTTGCGCTGTTCTCGGAGTGCCGGTCCATGAACGGCGAGATGTCCGAGTTGTTGGCACGCTCGTCGTCGCCCTGCAAGAAGAACTCCTCGATGATGAGCGACGACCAGATCACGTGCAGCTTGCGCTCCTTCGCTGCGTGGCCGATGTCGGCGCACTTAATCACGACCTTCATGATCATCATCGGGTCCGTCACGGCGCGCGACGTGGCGTTGTTGTTGCCCGCGTTCGCGTCTTGGAGCATGAGCGCTTTGAGGTTCCCGACCAGCTGCAGGTGCATCGAGAGGTCCGTGCTGAGCACCATCTCGATGATGGCCTTCCGGATCTCGCGGTACGGCTTGTCCTTCATGCGGCCAAAGATGTCGCACAGCGGATTCCGCATGATGAAGAACGTCTCGGCGACGTGCATGCTCTCGAGGATGCTGCGGTCGTTGTACTGGACGGCTAGGTCGTGTTTCGCCTTGATCAAGTAGTTGTTGGACTTGCCCGGATGCCGGAAGTCGTGGATGGCTGCTGCGACGAGCGCCGCGTAGAACTCCAGGTTCGTGAGCGAGTCCCGGATCTGGCCGTCCGAGAGCGCCGTGATCAAGTAGTTGACCGAGTTGACGACGTCGGCGGCGTGGCTGCTGTTGTGGTACGGGTTCTCCAAGTACCCTTCGTCGAGCATGAAGAGGAAGTTGCGCAGCACGATGCGGTCGATGCGGAACTCCTCGTGCAACTCGTGGATCTCGAACATGGCGGCGGTGACGTACATCAGCGGCCGGTTGCCCGTGATCTCGGCGATCTTGATCGTGTCGAGGTCCCAGCCGTCCGTTTCGATGCGGTGCTTCACAGTGTTGAGCGTGTCGTCTTCCCAACTCGGCATCGTGAGCAGCGGCGCGACTGGCGCTTGTGCGCCTCCAGTGCTGTTCGGTCCGTCGTGTATGCTTCTGCGGGTGTCGCTGTTCGAGTGCGAGCTGAGCGACACCGTGGCTTCTGCGCGTCGCGCACCCGAGTAGTCCTTCCGCGCCAGGACGGAGAGGGCCCAGTTCTTCGTGTCGTTGTCCACCTCTTTCTCGGACTTCATCTGGGCACTGATGTCCGGCATGAACAGGTTCGTGTCCAGCTTCGCGAGGTTGCGCAGGATCGCCATGCCGCGGTTCGTCGCCTCGTCGCTCATGTCCGTGTCGTCGATGAAGGACTTGAGCTCGGCGAGCAGCGAGTGGAGCGGAGAGGTCAGGTCCAAGCTGAAGTCGTTGTCTCGCTGCGCGAGCTCTTTCTTCAGGTTGCGGTTCTCCTCCGCAATCAGGTTCTTCTCTCGCGTCGCCTTCTCCGCCTCGAGCTCCACTGCCCAGACGTGCAGGAAGTCTTGCCGGATGACGCGGTCGACGTCGCGGTTCCGCATGAGCATCACGAGCGCAAACATGATCGGGAAGCAGATCACGAGGATGCGGTTCGTGATGAACGGGGTCGAGTCCGTGACCGGGTAGTAGACGAACGTCAGCGCCATGTACGAGATGCACGTGAGCAGCGCGATGAAGGCGAAGTGCACCGTGTCGATGCGCAGCAGCGGCACGAACACGAACACGAGCATGAGCCGCAGCATGTTGATGTTCATCGTTGCGGACGGCAGCAGCACCTCGCTCGTGTAGCTCTTGAGCACCTCGATCTGCGAGCCGGAGATCGCCTTGAACTGCCACGCGGGGTTCATGGTCGAGTTGACGTAGTAGACCGTGCTGGTCGAGTTGGAGATCTTGATGGCGTCCATCAGGATGTCGATGTCCTTCGAGACGTAGCTGTACCACTCGGTGAGCATCGAGAACATGCCGCCGGCGATCATGGAGAAGCTCCAGCAGAGCACGACGACCGAGTAGATGCGCTGGAACTGCACCTCGTACTTGCGCCGCCGGCTGAGGTAGATGAGGAACGGCACCGGGACGATCGAGATCCAGACCATCTCGAAGTAGCCGACGCTCTGGTCCCGCACCTTCTCGTCGGACGAGAAGAGGTTCGAGAGGTTCGAGCCCGTGAAGATGAGGTAGAGGACGAGGAAGATGGCCGAGATGCGGGACGACCGCGGGCAGTTCTCGCGCGCAAATGTGACTTCGTACAGCTTCTCGAGGCGCGGCTCGTTCACGAAGTGGCTCGTGACGGGGTGGAACTTGACTTCGACCGGCGTCTTCTTGGTCTGCGCGACGTACACCGAGTCCGTGAGCGGGTATATCCGAGATACGCGCTGGTTCACGCGGTCCTGGTTGAGCGTCGCGTTGACCGCGTCCGGGTTCCCGGGCGACGCCTTCATGACGCCGAGCGGGTCGCTAAAGCGGCCGCTGACCTTGGCCGCGCTCGCTCGGCGCACGGCCCCCTGCTGCTGCTTCCCCGGCTGCACCCTGCTGACCGGTTGCGACGGAGCCGCAAGCCGCGCTTGCGCGCGGTCGTCGTCGTGCGCGCCTATGGTGTCGCCGGCCGGCGCGTGCCGTCGCCTCTGCTTCTGCGTCTGCCTCTGCTTGCGCCGTTCACGCAGCGAGGGCGACTCGCTGGAGAGCCCGACCGTGTTCCGCACAAGCGCCGCGGTCTCGTCCGAGTCGTCGACGGCGTCCGAGGCGCTCGAGAGGCGGTCGGGCGACGCGGCGGCTTGTGGGAGCGAAGGGGAGGACGCCGAGAGCGCGGTCTTCTGGAGGGGCGAGTTGCGGGGAGCCGGAGGCGCCGGCGCGGGGTCCGTTCGCTCCAGAGCTTGCGAGGGAGCGCCTGCCATGACGGACAGCAGAGACCAGCGGAGCACCAGCCAGCACATCGACAGTTAGTCCGTCAGTCCGTCGGTCTCGCGCTCTGCTCTTCTTCTTCCTCTTCCTCTTGACGCCATGGCCGTGGGCGGCACTCAACACTAACCTTCGGCGGCGGCGCGACTGCTGCTGCCCGTCTGCTGGCTGCTGCTTTCTGCTGGCTGGCTGGCTGAGGTGAGCGCCACTGTCGCTACCGTCGCTAATGTCGCCGCCGCCGTCGTCCGAGGATGACCTGGAGGAGACACGCTGATCGGGTTGCTATTCTTACATTGTCGAAACGACGACGTTTCGACGACGCGCGGATAGAAAAAGCTTGTGCTGCACGTCATTATTTTTAGTGTCGGGATGAAGAGCTAAAAATATTGCAAGGCATAATATAGTGAAAATCACCGATATACGGAAATTTGTTTAGGGTCCGTCCCCTTGGGTGACGCGGACACAGCAGTTACTATCAGCGCGTCATCAATTGGGTAATAGTGATAAAAACAAGGTTGAACTTGGCTTTTTGTCGATTCATCATTCGATTCCCCTGACACTTCGAGTTCACTTCCTCGCTCGCACGCTCGAAGCGGTTGAGCTGCTTTCTGCGTGACGCCACCGCCGCCGCCGCCGCCACCTACGACAATGAGCGGCGAGGAGCTGTACGCGAGCCCCATCAGCCAGCCGTCGCGCGCAGGTGCGAGCCCACTTGTTTACGGAGCGGAGACGCGCGAGCCCAAGAACCACTTGGTCAAAGACTGACCCCCCCTTCCTCTCTCTGCAGTGCACTGGTTGTGCAAGATCCACGACCACCCGATCGCGTACAAGTACACGGACTCGGGCAAGGGCGCGACGCACACGGAGGAGTTCCTGGCGCTCAACCCGGTCGGCAAGATCCCGGTGCTCAAGGACGGCGAGTTCGTGCTGACGGAGAGGTGCGTGGGAGGCGGAAGCGCGTTGTGTGAACCCACTGATGACCTGGGGGAATGGCGCTGTGCTCAGCCACGCGATCATGGTCTACCTCTCGGACAAGCACGGGTGGGAGAAGTGGTGCCCGAAGGACCTCAAGACCCGCGCTCGCGTACGGCCGCGTTCTCGCTGCTGTGGAAGAGAGCGAGCTGCTGTTCTGACTACGTCTTCTGTGCGGCGCTGCAGATCAACGAGTACATGAACTGGCACCACCACAACGCGCGCCGCAGCTCCGAGATCTTCATCAACCAGTTCTTCGTGAACATCGGCCGCAGCAAGCCGAGCGTGGAGGCGGCGCTCAAGCACAAGGGCAAGACGATCGACGGCATCTTCCGCATCCTCGAGTTCTGGCTGCGCCACGGGAACCTCTACCTCGTGAGCGCGGCGGACCCGACAGTCGTCGACCTCTCGTGCTACAACGAGGTGGTGCAGCTCGAGGTTATGGGGCTGCTCACGGACTTGAGCGCCAAGTTCCCGCTCTCCGCGGCGTGGCTCAAACGCATGAAGGTGCGCTTTCGTTCTTATGAGGTGTCACTCCCAGAAGCGACTGGTGTGAGTGTGGATGCTTGGTGGTCGTGAACGGAAGTCTGACGTTGTTGTCGGCGGTGTGTGTGTGTGCAGAGTATCCCGTTCCACGACGAAATGCTGGCGCCGATGAACAAGTTCTTCACCAAGTTCAAGCTCGCGAAGCTCTAAGAGAAGCGCTGTGTGTGTTGGGATGCCAGCCACTGCGTCTGCTGGACCTCGAGACTGCATACCGACGAAGCACTCGATGCGTGCGTGCTTGCTTGCTTACAACCGAGTTAGCTCGTTCGGAGCAGACTTGGCCCTGCCGAGTCTCCGCAAACAAGAACAGTGAGCGAATGCACGAGAAAGCTGAGTGCTCGTGTTCCATGTCTGTCAGTCTTGGGTCTTGTGATGTTACGAGCGACTGGGTTTGTCGTGACGACTCGACCTCGAAGTCTGCTTGAGTACCGCAGCCGTGTCCATTGCTTCGTTGGCGCCACGCAGAAGTGGTAGAATCGTCCCCAGCGCGAGTGTCCTGGCAAACCTTCGCCAGGAATCCGCTGTGCTCAAATATTGCCGGAGTCAGGAGCACGGCGAGACAGCTCCAGGGTCGTTTGAGCACGTGACGATGTTGCTGTTCTAGTTCGCGCGAACTTACTCAATATAATGACCTCCTGCATTTAATGACGTTGGTCTCTTTGAAAAATACCTGATGTCGTTATCACAAATGGAGTTTGAGTACAAGCGAACTTAGCGTCACCCCTTCGCGAACCTATGGCTTCCACTGGTTCGAAGCCCCAACAACCACAAGCACAAGAAAGCAGCAAGCAGCATGGCGTCCAAGGTGGTCGGCAACGTGTTCGAGGTGCTCTGCCCCACGCGCAACTACGGCGTCGGCTCGCGCGTGACGCGGGCGATCTGGAAGCGCTTCCCGGAGCCGACGTACTGGGAGATCACGCGCATCCGCCCGTCGCCGGACCTCAAGCACGGCAAAGTGTACGGCCGCTTCACGTTCCGCGGTGCGTCGCAGTCTCTCTCTCTCTATGCGTCAACGCGCCTAGGAGTGTATGCGTATTTAGGCGGTTCGGAGACGTGGGTTGCAAGACGCTGACGTCGGATGCTGCTGGTGACGCTACTGCAGGCAAGACCGACGACAACGTGAAGCGCATCAACGTGCCGCTCAAGAAGGACTGGCGTGTGGCGCCGGAGCTCTGAGCTCCGTGCGAGCGAGAGAGCGAGCGAGAGGTGGTGGTCGTAGAGTAGACGCAGTCGCCAAGCAGCAGCCGGCGGCCGCGAGAGCAGCGCAGAGTGACAACCGGCGCGTCGTGAGCGCAGCTGGAGGCGGACGAATGAACACGTGAACACGTGAACACGTGTGCGGATGCAAATGCGCAAGTGCACCCGCGTCCCCATACTCATCCACCGCATCGATCGACCGCTCGCCTATCGCCGACGTCGCCTCCGCCCATTCTCGACATTCCACGCTCTGGTTCCTACATTTCACGCATTCCAGGCCGGAATTTTCAGAATTCTGTAGTATCTTTTCGCCGCGTGGCCGCTGATCATCTCCTATATCTGATCTAATATGCCGCGCTCCTCGGTGCTGCTGCTGCTCGCGCTCGCGGCCGCCGCCAGCGCCGCGGGAGGCGCCGCGCTCCCCGTGCTCTCGGCGCCGGAGCAACTGGACGCGCTCGAGCGCTCGCCGCAGCTCTTCGCGCTGCTCGCAGTGGCCAGCGACACGAGCGACACGAGCGACGACGCGCTGGCGGCGGCGGCTGCCGCGCAGTTCCCGGCGCTCGCGCGCTTGGAGCGCGAGCTCGAGGGCGTTGCGACGCTCGCGCTCGTGGACGTCTCTGCGCACCGAAAGGCGCTCGCGAGCCGCTGGAGCCTGCCGGCGCCGCCGGCGCTGCTCGTGTTCGCGGAGCCGCCGCAGCAGAACCCGTACACGCACAAGGCGTACCGCAGCCCGCTCGTGGTGAGCGCGGAGCTGCTGCACCAGCCAGCGAAGCTCCGGAAGCTGCTGCGTGACAGCGTGCCGAGCGCGTTCGTGGCGGAGGTCGCGCCGGCCCGCGTCGCGACGCGCGAGGCGCTCGCCGCGCTGGTGGACGAGCACACGCGCGGCGCCGCCGCCGCGAAGATCGTGCTGCTCGCGAGCAGGCAGAAGAAGCCGTCGCCGCTCTTCCGCGCGCTCGCGACCGAGCTGCGCGACCGCGGCCTGCGCTTCGCGTTCGTGTCGCTCGGCGAGGACCGGGACGCGGCCGCGCTGCTCGCGTTCTTCGGGCTGGAGACGCTGCCGGCGCTGCTCGTGGCCGAGTCGAGCACCACGTTCGCGGCGCTGGGCAAAGACAAGATGAAGAGCTTCAAGGACCTCAAGGACTTCGTCGAGCCGTTCGCAGCAGAAGCCGCGGCGCAGGAGGAGGAGGCGAGCGAGCCGACGGGGGCGGCGCTCGCGTTCCTGACCGAGAGCGCGTTCGAGCAGCAGATCCTGCAGTCCAAGGTCGTGTGGGTCGTCGCGTTCACGAGCTCGCGCGAGCAGGTCGCTGCAGTCGAAGCCTCGTGGCAGCAGGCGTTCGACGAGGTCCAGAAGAAGGCCGGGATGGTCGGCTTCGCCGCCGTCAAGTGCGCGGACGAGCCGGCGTTGTGCGACAAGTTCGGCGGCGCGGGCGTCCGCGTGTTCCCGGTCAAGCTGTCGCCGCGCGGGCACGTGGAGAGAGCGGACGTGTTGCCGGAGCCGTTCGCGGACCTCGCGAGCGCCAAGGAGGCGGCGCTCGCGTCGATCCCGGACCTCGTGCAGGTGGTTCGGTCGACTCCGGAGCTCAACGCGTTCGTGTCGCGCGCGGCGGCGGCCAAGGCGCTGCCGGTGGTGCTCTTCTCGGCCAAGCCCGAGGTGCCGGTGGTGCTCAAGTCGGTCGCGCTGTCGCTGCCGTCGTCGAACGTCGTGGTCGCCGTCGTGCTCGGCGCGGCGCCAGAGGTGAAGGCGCAGTTCTCGCTGCCGCCGACGACGGCGACTGCGTTCGTGTGCCTGGTGGTGCCTACGGATAGCGGCACCAAGGAGCCCCCGAAAGGCGCGTCTCCGTTCGGGATCGTCAAGTACGACAAGAAGACGATGGGGTCGTACACGTACCCGAACATGATGCAGTTCCTGCTGAGCGTGCTGTCGCAGTACCCGCACCCGAAGGAGGACGCGTTCGCGGCGGATGGTGAAGCACTGGGCGACGCATTCGACGCGTCTGCGGCTGCGAGCGACGCGACGCTGGTGCCGTACTTGCAGAAGACGAACCTCGCTGAGCTCTGCGGAGGCAGCGGGATCTGCGCGATCGGGTTCTTGGACGGCCACGTCGACACGCTGTCGGATCCCGAGTCGGCGGTGAGCAAGTCGCTCGGCGTGCTGGCGAAGGTGGCAGCGGCGAGCAAGAAGGGGAAGGAGCCGTTCCGGTTCATGTGGACGAATGGGCGGTGCCAGCAGGCGTTCGCTGGGGCGTTCGGCGTCGGCGAGTTCCAGATGCCGACGGTCGTCGTGTACTCGCCGTCCAAGAGCCGCTACGCCGTGAACGTGGGGACGTTCACCGAGGAGAACACGCACGGATTCCTCAAGGGCGTGCTGAGCGGCAAGATCGGCACGGCGCCGGTCGCAGCCGTCCCGGGGCTGCGCGACGAGTGCGCGAACGACGCGGAGCTGGTCGGCGCCGACGCGGCTGCGGACGACGGCGCCGCTGAGGACGACGACGACGACGACGTGCTGAGCGAGATCCTGAAGGACGAGCAGCGGCTGCGCGAGCTGCTGGAGCAGCAGCTCAAGGCCGAGCAGAAGGAGGCGAGCAAGGACAAGAAAGCGGCGAAGAAGGCGGCCAAGAAGGCCAAGAAGAAGACCAAGGGGAAGAAGAACAAGCGCGACGAGCTGTAGGTGCGAGCGAACGATCGTTCGGTGATTGATACAGTTGAACACGTCGTCGCCGTCATCCCCCCCTGCTGCGTCTCTCGCTCTTCACAGTCCGTGCAGCGCGACGACCTTGTCGACGACCTGCTGCTGGTGGACCTGCAGCTCCTGGTACTCCCAGCGCTCGACCTCCTCGAGGAACGGGTCGGCGATGCGCTGCGCCGGGTCGTCGACCTTGAGCAGCGCCTCGACCACGGCCGCGCCGCAGAAGGGCACGTACGTCTCCGAGTACCCGCCCTCGTGCGCGAAGACGACGCGGCCGCCGCAGTGCCGCTCCGCCGCCGCGAGCACCTGCTGCGCCATGAAGCGGAACACCTGGCTGCTCAGGATCATCGCGGCAAGCGGGTCCGCGTACGACGCGTCGAAGCCCGAGGACACGAAGACGAAGTCCGGCGCGAAGCGGTCGAGCGCCGGCACCACCACGCGCTCGAACGCGTACGTGTACGCGCCGGCCCCCGACCCGGGCGGCAGCGGCACGTTGATCGTGAAGCCCTCGCCCGCGCCGGCGCCCCGCTCGTGGCAGCCGCCCGTGTGCGCCGGGTAGTTGTTCGCCTGGTGCAGCGACACGAGCAGCACACGCGGGTCGTCGTAGAACGCGTCCTGCGTGCCGTTCCCGTGGTGCACGTCGTAGTCGACGACGGCGACGCGCCGCACGGCGTCCGGGTAGGTTGCCAGCAGGTGCTGCGCCGCCACCGCCACGTTGTTGAAGAGGCAGAAGCCCATGCCGCTCGTGGGCGTCGCGTGGTGGCCCGGCGGCCGCGTCAGCGCGTACGCCGCCGCCACCTCGCCCCGCATCACGGCGTCCGCGGCGCGCAGCACGCCGCCCGCCGAGAGCCGCGCGATGTCGAAGGCGAACTGCGAGAACGGCGCGTCCTCGCCGGCGCTGCCGCCCTCCTCGCGCTGCGAGAGCTGCTCCACGAGGCCCACGTACGCCGGCGTGTGCACGCGCTCGAGCTGCGCGCGCGTGGCGGGTGCTGGCGCCAGCGGCTGCATCTGGGCGAGCAGCCCGGAGACCGCGAGCAGCGCGTGCAGGCGGCGCTTCGTCTCGGGGCTCTCCCAGTGCTTGAAGGGCTGCACGAGCGCCGAGTACTGCAGGCTCCAGGGCCGGTGCCAGAGGTACCGCTCGTCGAAGACGTAGCCCACGCGCCGTGCGTCCTGCTTCTCCGCCGCCATCTCAGGATTCTCAGATTTCGTAGAATGGATCCCAGTGTACTAAATACGCCAAGAATCCAAGAATCCAAGAATTCGTGTTGAGCTCACGCCGCCCGGCTCTACTGCTTGCGCCACTTCCCTCGCGCGAGCGCTCGCTGGATGATCTGGTTCGAGTTCGCGAGGCAGTCGGACGTCGAGTGCAGGATGAAGTCTGTGATCGCAGCTGCGAGCGACGCGCTGACCTTGGAGGCGTCGCTCTTCCGCCGCGCGCTCGGTGGCATCTGAGAGAGCACGATGTGCGTCTGCATGAGCGACGCGTCCGAGTCCCCCGCGCGCGCCTTTGAGACGACCTGGTACCCCTTCTCGAAGAACCGGAAGCCCGAATCCACGAGTGGCATGCCCGCGAACTCGACGATCTCCTCCACCGTTCGCCACACGATCACGATCCGATCTGCCTCCTCGTACCGGTGCACTGCCTGCTTGATGACAGTCTTCGCGCTCATGTTGCCGACCTGATGCTTCAGGATGTAGTGCTCGGCGACCGCGCTGTCAAAGATCTAGACACAGCGATCGATCGAATCAGCAGCCGACACATGCGAGAACGCACCACCGAATGGACTCACCGTCGGCAGACCAGCGTGATAAATCCGATACGGGACATCGCGCTTGAACAAAGTGAAGTAGTGCCACGCTGCTGCCGCCGTCGCTCGCATCCCGAATGGCAAAAGCTGGCTGGACGTCACTTCCACGCGCAAGCCTCTCGCGTCGCTCTGGAACATCTGCGAGCGCAGGCGCGGTCGCTCCAGATCCGACGCCAGTCCGCTCGACGCGAACACCGAGTCCACCTCCGCGTACGACTCGTGTACGTCGGCGAACAGACCGGAGAGTATCTCGCAGT